>QFET01003598.1:0-148914 GCA_003316355.1 Tuber calosporum
GTGTTGGGTACGCCAAAATCACTCCTACCACCCAGGGGTACTTGTAGTAGGATTTCGCGTTTGCGTAACGTTAGGGGAGGGTAACTTGAGATCCACGATTTCACCCGCAATCCCCAAGGTAGGGTAACTTGCCCTATCATGGTGCAAATCGCTGCGGAAGTCTGTGTAACGCCCCTTTGCGTTACTAGAAGGTTCTGTGTAACTGTCCTACTTGTTTCACGCGATTCCACGAGTTAGAAACACCTGGTTACATGAATGTAGCACGCCCGGCGGGGCATACACTGCTTACCACGTTTTCCGAGGGCTTCCCAGTTACCCTGCCTAAGTGGTTACCCTGCCTAATAGAGCAGATGGGTTACCCTATCTAAAGGGTTACCCTACCTAACCATGCTTCCGGGTTACCCTACTCGAGAGGGTTACCCTGCTTGACTCTAGCTCCAAGGTTACCCGGCCTTGCTGGGTTACCCTACCCATCTAGGTACCCAAGTACCCTTTCTTCATGAAAGGTACTTAGGGTTGCTATGTCACTTTGCAGGTGTCTGGTACCGTTCCTGTCCATGTCCTAGTAGGACCACTGGCTGGGCTGAGGTTCGGTAAGCTATACCAACTGATCTAGGGGTCGTTACACTACTCACCTCTTCCATAAATCTGTGCTCAGACTTAGTTTTCATGTGTAGGCTGATTGTTTCCCACTTACCCCCTTGTCAGGTACTTTTATACACGTTGATCCCTTCGCTTAGCGGGATACCGGTCATGAAAAAGCAGCAATGCCTCGCCTGCGGTTCCTTCTAACATCTCAAACGGCTCCCATGAATTTTCATCACTGCCATACCCTTCCCACAATACCAAGTATTGTACAAGTCGGTGGGGGAATTTTGCTTTCATACTTCCATACCACCGGCTATCAACTATGGCTCTTACTATATAGCTGTGCTCTGAATCAACGATGTCGGGTTCTGGTATGGCCTTAGCAGGTCTGCCTACCAGATCCTCACGGTAAGGTTCCAGAAGTCACACATTGAAGACCGGATGGATATTCCACCTTGCAGCCAGCTGTAGCTCATAAGCCCATCTCCCTATTCTCCTCTTAACTACAAAAGGTCCAAATCTCTTGTAGTCTAGTTACTCGTTAGGTCGCTTAGTGCGAATGTTACGTCAGTCCAACATAACACGGTCTGCCCTCTTAGCTCTGCCTGGGACTACATCCTCCAGGGTGACATACTCCGGTGATGGAAGACGCTTCTGGTCATGCCAATTCCGTTTTCGTTCCTGGGCCCTTTGTAGTGTCTCTCGAATGTCTTGCCATGTGCCCTCCCAATCCTTGACGACAAGTTCACTATTTGGGTGTATACTTTGATGTTCCGACACGGCCCCGGACCAATTGGTCCGTGGCACAAGCCCGTAGTTCGCCTCGATGGGTGACACATTCGACGACTCGGATAGTGATGAATTGTACGCGTGCTCCGCTAAGGGTAGCAGTGCAGCCCAATCGTCTTGCTGGTAGGGGCAGTAACTTCTTAGATACTGTTTCAAGGTCTGTATAACTCTCTCAGTTTGTCCATCTATTTCCGGATGGAAGGCAGTAGATACATTGAGTTTGACTTGTAGTAGATCCAGGAGACTCATCCAAAAGATGGATGTGAAACGGGTATCTCGATCAGAAATTATCGATTCTGGGAGCCCATGCAATCGGCAAATCTCCTTCACAAACGTGAGAGCAAGTTCCTTTATGGGCACCTCAGTTGCTAAAGGGATAAAGTGAGCCATCTTGGAGAATCTATCCACTATGACCCAAATCTTTGTAGATCCCTCTGAGTTTGGTAATGCCACAATGAAGTCCATGGAAAGGGCATTCCATGGTCTCATGAGAACTTCAACAGGCTCTAGCAAGCCAAACTTCTTATGCCGGATCGTTTTGCTTCTTTGGCATACATCACAGGTCCGTACATATTCGGTGATGTTTTCCTCCATTCTCGGCCAATAGAAGTTTGCCTTAACTCGGGCGATTGTCTTGTATGTTCCAAAGTGTCCAGCGATGCGTGAATCATGTTCTGCTTCCATGATTGTTCGCTTAACCCCCTTGTCTTTCGGAACATACCACCGATTCTTGTAGGTGAGCAAGTCCTTTTCCTCATCGAAGTGGGCATCTACAGTGTTTCTTTTGTTAACCACTGCCTTCAGTACTACCAGGTACGCCTGGTCTAGTTTCGCAGCACCACGCAAGGCTGTCAGAAATCGAGACTGCAGGCGAAACCCTTGACAAGTACGTAGCATCTGTGGGCGCAGGAGGTCTCGTTCCTGCTGTATGTGCCACTGCCCAGGCCGAAAAAATGTATGTGGTAGAGGATCACTCCCCCCTTCCATGCGGTAGTCCCTACGCCGCGATAATGCATCTGCCTTCTCATTAAGCCGACCTTCTCGGTATACCACCTAAAAGTTAAACGGCTGGAGAAATTCCGCCCAGCGGTGTTGCCTCGGGTTTAGGACCTTGGTACTATAGAAGTACTCCAGATTCTTGTGGTCTGTATATACTACAATCTGGTCCTCCACCGAGCGTAATAGATGACCCCATTCCTTGAATGCTGCGACGATCGCCGTCATCTCTTTATCGTGAACATCGTAGTTCACCTCCGCAGGCAGGAACTTCCTACTGTGATAGGCCACTGGGTGCCATTTCTGGTCATCACATAAATGGGACAGCACAGCACCCAATGCGAAATCACTGGCGTCCGTCTCCAACTTAGTGTGACGAGAGCCATCAAAGTGTGTCAGAATGGAACCAGTGGTGAACAACTCCTTTAGATGTTCAAATGACCGCTCACAAGTGGGCGAACAGTCCCACTTTACATTCTTCTTGGTCAGATCCGTCAGAGGTTTTGCCACTTTACTAAACCCGTTGATGAATCGACGATAGAAGTTCGCAAAGCCCATAAAGCATTAAAAGTCAGTTTCGTTCTGAGGAGTCTTCCAAGCCTTGATCTCCTCTACCTTACGAGTCGTCATAGATATCCCATGTTCAGATATCTTATACCCTAGGAATTCAACTTCCCTTTGGTGGAAGGTGGACTTCTTTATGCTAACGCAAAGACCTACCTTGCGCAGTCACTCCATTACTTGACGAACTAACGAGACGTGTTCTTCGATCGTCTCAGAGTATATCAAGATGTCATCCATATAGGCAATAACTCCTGCATCAAGTATATCCCTGAATACTCTTTTGATCATGCTCTGAAAGGTAGATGGTGCGTTGCATAGCCCAAACGGCATTACCGTATACTCGTACAGGCTATAACAACTCTTAAAGGCCGTTTTCCATTCTTCACCCGGTTCCATCCGGATGAGATAATAGCCATTTTTAAGGTCCAGCTTAGTGAACACTGTGGCTTTCCCGAGCCTATCTCGTAGCTCGTTCATCAAAGGCAAAGGATACTTGTTCTCAATAGTTATCTTATTAAGCCCTTGATAGTCGATACATAACCGAAGGGTTCCGTCTGGCTTCGGCACCTAGAGGATAGGGGCTCCGGCGGACGACGTAGAACGTCGGATCTTCCCTTATTCTTCCATTTCCTAGATATAGTCATCCAGTACATCTAATTCTGGCTTAGAGAGGGGGTATATGGGCCCGGATGACGGTTTGGCCCCCGGCTCGAGTTCAATCCTGTGATCAAACTCTGTATGCTTGGGAAGGGACGTTATATTTTCTTGACTGAAAATATCTGCATAATCCCTATATTCTGGTAGTAGGCTGACGCTAATGTCCTTGCCATCTTCTCCAGTATATATTGCCATACCCAAAGGTACACCAGACTGCTATGCTCGGCTAGGAGTTCTTCACCGGTGATGAACTCCATTCATCGCTTAGCGACAAGACAGTTTGTCTTACAGTATTCTGAACGCCACTTCAGAATAGCAGTTTCCCAGTCAATATCGGGATTGTGGTCCTTCAACCACGACATCGGAAGATAGCCGTCTACCTTGGTGTCCGGCATATCCGCTAGTTCGAACCTTATATCATTCACATTGTCGCCTATCTTCATTCTCCCCTTTGTGGTGTAATGTGCACCGGACCCTGGAATCTGGTTGCCACTTGCATCCGGGATTGGTGTCGGATGTTTCCGACGGATACACGGTAATTGGGCTTTCTTAACCCAGGTGCTACTTAGCACGGCACCTGTAGCGCCACTATCCAACTGAAGTAAGGCTTCCTTACTGTTTCTATGTTTCTTGAAATTCCAGTCCAAGCGGACTTTCACGTGTATTGACCTAGTATGGGGCGGCGTGCCTACTAGCCTCCGCCGCTTAGCGGGTCTTTCTTCGCTAACAGGTTTTGTTCGCTTAAGCGTCATGTTGTATTTCTCGTTGTATAATAAAGTTTGGGTGTTTACTATCACGCCTGCGAGATTTCGGGTATTTAACCCTCCTCAGGTAAACTTGTAAACAAATTTAATTGCTTAATCAAGTCCTGCCTGATTGATATACATAAGTGAAACAAAACCAATGAAACCAGACCATCACTATCGGTCTTCCCCAAGGAAAGCAAATAAGAAAGGAAATAAGGAAATAAACCCTCGCAAAACCTTAACTAAAGAAAACCCCTACTCCCACCCTGTGTTGACAGTGGTGGATCAGCCTTGTTCTTTTGTAAGGGTGAAGGGACTCACCTAGTCCAATTTCCCATTCCTTCTACCATTTTCCTTTACGCCTTAATGCAAAGAGTGGTAGTCAGCTTTCTGGTTTCTCCAGTACTGCCTAAAGGGCTTACCTAATTACTTCCTTTGGTATCAACCTCCAAAATCGGAGGGGAGCCGCGGACCTCGGATACCCTTTTAACAACAGGGGGTGGAGCCTCAATGCGATGGTGTTCAGATACCGTAGGTCCTAAATGATCAGCCTCAGCAGCAGACCGCTTGCGTGAGGGTTTGATTGATTGCACTCCGGGTTCGGGAGCAGTACACTGTTTCCAAAAGTGACTCTCGGTTCCGCACCGCGTACATTGCTTTGAACGACGGTGTTTGTCAATCAGAGTAGTCGGAATATTCCGATGTTTGATTTCATAGTCTGATTTCTTAACCCGGGAGGGGTTGGCCGTGCTCGCTTGAGGTCAGGGATTCCGATTCCCAGGTCCTTGATCCTTCTTTCGTTGTCGCTTAGCGACCGTGGAACTGTTATCTCCTCGTTCGTGGGTGGTAGGCTTTTCCTTAACAACCGTCCTGTTGAAGGATGCAACATCTTCCAGCTGATGGCCAGTGTTGTGAAGCAGGTTTAGGTAATCGATGTATGCTTGCGGGTGTGGAGTTTTCAGACCCCAAGCATTTCGCAATTCAGCGGTCATGCCAATGCGGGCCTTGTGCTTTACTACTACCGCGTCATAATGCAACTCACTGGCTAAGCGAATGAGTTCATCGACAAATTGGTCCACCTTTCCTGGCTTCATAGCCAAACAATTCCACTCATGAAGAGCACGATCCCGATCTGAGTGACCGCCGAAACTGGACTCTAGGCTTTTCAGAAGCCTCCCGAAGTGCGCAATTCAGTGCTTGGGTTAAAGGTCATTCCTGCCCGTTGAGCGGCATCCTGGCTAATGTGCACATGGATGCTGAGGTACCATTTCTTTGCGGCCCCTTCAAGAAGCGCGATGATCAGGCTGACTTTATCCATATCAGACAGCTAACAGTGTCGATAGTAGTCAAACCTAATCTCCGCATCCTGGATGAATCGCTGGGTGTCAAGTGGGTCTTGATTGAACCCCTTGATTCCCAACTTCTCAGGCTTCTTCTGCCGAGTGAGGGGTTTCTAGATGGACTTTCCAAGAAAGTCTGTCAAGGCTTGACACTGCTCATCATACCGTCGCTTCTTTGCATCATTCCAGCACGACTTGCGTCGGGCCAGAAATCTGCAGAGATCGGGGAGGGAGGAGGAAGATTCGTCGCTACTGCTTGAGGAGTCGGAATCACCCGGTTCTCCTGCTTCGCCGACGTTTCCACCACCTGGTAGTTTGCTTCCACCATCTCCACCAGTGTTTCCACCGCGGAGTCCCAATGGTTCCTTATAGCCGCTAAAGCGGTCCTCCGAGCTTTCATGACTAGCTTCTGGGAGAGAAGCTTCCGGAGGGGAAAACAGTCTTGTGGGAGGTGCGGGGTATGAGGGACCTTTAGCAGCAAGGACCTTATCCACTCCCCTCTGAACTAACTGTTGGAAGCGGGGACAAGCTCCAACATCCGTATGGTCTTCCGAACCACAGAAACGACAATGGGTCTTTTTCAACTTCGGACCTTTGGGATTTTGCATTATCGGTTCACCGGTCCCTTTCGTACATGGGGGGCTATAGTGAAATGTTATATTCCCATCTGGTCTTCCCTCGATCCTACAAGCAGGAGAACAATAAGCCGTAGCCGATTGCGCTTATACCCCAGGAAACCCAGTCCTCCTAGCGCTGCCTGTGGGCTTGGATGGAGCTGGCGGTGGTGTCTGGAGGACAAGCGGTGCCGGATTTTGTGGTGTGGCTGGCAAGGGAGTTGGTTCTACCACCGCACATGGTCGCTCAGCTTCTAAAACTATAGTTGGCGTTGATGGCTCAGCCGGAAGGGCTGCAACGGTGGTCGTAGTTTTAGGTTTTGCGGGTCTCTAGTCCTTTGTTACCCCTGCGAGGCGTGAAGATCTCCCCACCGTGCCTGAGCCGGAAGGGCTCGGAGATCGGCTCGCCAGGCGGGCTTCAACAGCGAGAGCAAAAGGCGATACCCGCGATGTGCCTTGAGTAAGGCCAAGTCCCAAAGCTTCCCGGGCATTTGGCGTTAAATGGTCATGCCATGTGACATTTGCCATGGCTTCCGCAAAGTGCGGGGCAAAACTGATCGGTCCTGTGCGGACGAGGGGAAGCGGAGCAGCTTGCTCCATGATCACATCATTTTCGGAATCAATGCTGATTCCCTGACTCACAGCCCACTCGAGGGCCTTTAGGCGACCCTTCAGCGCTTGCGCTGTCATGACCTGCTGGCGATAGGCATCTTGGACCTTCTTTACCCAATCGATAGCCATGTTGACCATTTTCTCTTGAAAATAGGTCTGCTTTGCCTGCATAAAGCATTCGAGTTGGGACTGTGCTTCCACGAACCTACGGCCTACTTCATGTAGGATGTAATTATCAAAGACTTCGTGGGTAAAACGTTCAAAAGTAACCCCTTCAGGGACCGCCTCAGGTACCATCACGGAGGGATTGTGAGTGATGAATTCAATGAGTGCCCTAGCATGGGGGACCACCATGGTGTGACATTCCTCAGGCACCTCAATGGGTGCCGCTTCAATCAACTTCGTAACCGCCTCCCAACCCACGCCCCTTAGGTCTGCGATAACATCGTAGTCCAAGATGGGACCCGGTGTGGGAGTGACGGTAGTCCGTTGTGAACGCGTAAGGGACATTTCAGACATAATACTTTCCACCCTGGGCTACTTGTTCCTGACAAGGTTACCAGTACTCGTAAATGTCAGAAAGGGGTCACGAGGAGCAACAATTCTCAGGAGAGAGTTAAGCGAAGAGCTTAACGATATACTGTAACGGGGGCACCCTATAGGAAGATGGATCCAAGGTTGTGACCGCACCAAAAGACTTAACGCAAAGTTCACAGAAGGTAAAGATAAAAACAATTGAATCAAATGGTAAAACTTAATATCGTTAAGCCAGAGCTTCCCTCAATTCAAGTTTTTCTGGAGAGGATAGTTGGTTATCAGAGTAGAGTGCCGTTCGCGTTTACTTAAGTAGAATTATAAAGCCAACGACACCCATCCCTACTCTGACCGTTAAGAGAGCTCCCTTCTCCACTCAGGGATCATCTGACACATGGCCCTTCTGGAATTAACTTCAGGGCCTGTGGATCGCTCGGGTATGTTTAGTCCGTTCAATCAGAAAGGTTTTCTGCATTGCATCTTGATTATGCCTACAGGAGAGAAAAACCTTTTTGATCGCCGTCTTGTCAATGGCCAACTGACAATCCGACTTTGTACCCAAACTTAGGTATGAGACTCAGTAGCCCTATGGCTTTTTCCGTCTATGCAAGCACTGCAGTCAACTATGTCTACTTGGCCTATCGGCAGCTTTTCTTGTGACTGCGTAGCTCCCCCGGTAAGTGTCTTTACTGAGTTGGCTAAATAGGCGCTACCTATAGCCAACCGTTCAGGGATCACCTTAGCCGTGATAAGACTGAATGCCTCTTAGAGTCCTGTAACGTCCCTCAGTAATGGTATAGCGCCTGAGCTATCGTTGTATAAGTAGTAGAGTTTTATCCGGACAAACTTCCGTTTATCCCCAACACTCAGATAGCTATTCCGGGGGACCCCCATACCTCCCATAGGGATTATAGGCAACTAGTGTACCCTCGGAAGGCCATCTGATGTCAATACTAACAACTTGCCCAGGTCGGCCGTCGCCTACCCCTAGATATATCCTGCGGACAGCATCTGGTCGGAAGGACGGCAGTGACGTATACGGGGTTGTGCTGCCACCTTCAATTTCTCAGTTTTGTTAGGCTTTTACCACCTGTCACCCTTTCCGACCCGTCACAAGGGGCGAACGTGGGAGCCGCAAGGGGGTGTTGGGTGCGCCAAAATCACTCCAACCACCCTGGGGTACTTGTAGTAGGATTTCGCGTTTCGCGTAAAGTTAGGGGAGGGTAACCTGAGATCCACGATTTCACCCGCGATCCCCAAGGTAGGACAACTTGGCCCTATCATGGTGCAAATCGCTGCGGAAGTCTGTGTAACGCCCCTTTGCATTCCTAGAATGTTCCGCGTAACTGACCTATTTGTTACACGCGATTCCACGAGCTAGAAACACCTGGTTACACAAATGTAGCACGCCCGGCGTGGCCTACACTGCTTACCACGTTCTCCGAGGGCTTCCCAGTTACCCTACCTAAGTGGTTACCCTGCCTAACGGAGGAGATGGGTTACCCTATCTAAAGGGTTACCCTGCCTAACCATGCTTCCGGGTTACCCTACTCAAGAGGGTTACCCTGCTTGACTGAAGCTCCAAGGTTACATGGCCTTGCTGGGTTACCCTACCCATCTAGGTACCCAAGTACCCTTTCTTCATGAAAGGTACTTAGGGTTGCTATGTCACTTTGCAGGTGTCTGGTACCGTTCCTGTCCATGTCCTAGTAGGACCACTGGCTGGGCTGAGGTTCGGTAAGCTATACCAACTGATCTAGGGGTCATTACACCTATTGGCAGATTGCTCCTAGCAGTGGCTTAGCAGTTAAAAATCTTTTGTCTCTCAATGCGGGGTAAATCCATGCTGACTATATGGCTGAAATCAAGATAGTGCTAATTAACCTGGGGAAGGACGATGATACAGTCGTGCTCAGAAGCACAATCACTCAATTAATATGTGAAAAGATTGTCATAAGATAATTCGAAAAAGTAGACCAATTGGCTCGGCGGTTGGAAGGTGAAGCCCTGTTTGGAAGTACCGACAAACTATAATGCCAAAGAATCAACATCAACGGGATCTCTGCCACCTCTATTTGCAACTTCTATTGAAGGGGCCAAGTAATAGGGATCCTTAAATTGGATTATGAGACAAATAAGCCTAACAGGATCGAAGCAATCAACATCAGTACTGAATTGGCCACCATGGCAAAAGGTGGAGAAGAAAAGTAGAAGACATGTAATATTGTACCAAGGGAATATTATCAGTACCTGGACATGTTCAAGGAAGAAGAAGAAACAAGGCTACCAACACACAGGGCAAAGGTTGATTTAGAGATCTAGCTAAAGAAAGGAGAAACGGTACCAGCAAGAAAGTTGTACCTATTGGAATAAAGAGAGCTGGAAGAACTAAGAGAATACCTCTGTGTAAACAAAAACCAAGGGTTGATTAAGATTCTTATGTAAATGGAGTATAACCAATCCTGGATGTTAAAAAGAACGATGGTAAACTACTACTATGCGTGGTTTACCGAGGACTCAATGAAGTAACCAAAAGGGACCGATACCTGCTACCACTGATAGCGTATGCCTTGGATAGGCTTAGGACAGCCAAAATATTCACCAAACTCTATATCCACAATGCATCCACAATATCCTAATGACAGGAGGAGACGAATAGAAAACAACATTTACGACAAAATATGGTATATACGAATGTACTATCATGTCCTTTGAACTTAAGAACGCCCCAGCAGTCTTCCAGAGATGGGTTAACAGAATCCTGAGCCGTTTCCTTCATAATAGTGGTATTGTCTACCTTGACGAATTTCTCATATACTTGGAAAACCTGGACCAACAACGAAGTCATGTCGGAAATATCATCTAAGCCTCACGAAAGGAAGGAATCACACTCAAACCATTTAAGTGTGAGTTTCACAATCAACAAACAGTATACCAACGATTCATCATAGATGGAGATGGAGTCAGTGTCGATCCCATCAAGACCAAAGCAATATGGGAATAGAAACCCCCAGAAACCATGAAAAGCATACAATGCTTTATGGGATTCTGCAACTTGTATCGGCGATTCATAGAAAGGTTCAGCTGTATAGCCAAACCCCCATATGAGCTCACCAAGAGAGAGGTCAAATGGAACTGGAAGGACCAACAAAACAGGCACTCAATGAACTATGCCGACACCTAACCTCAGCTCCTCTCCTCGTCCGTTATAGTCCGTAGGAAGAGATTATGAAAGAAACTAATGCATCAAAATACGTATGCTCTGACTTATTATCATGTAAAGGGAAAAATACATAATGGCGACCAGTGGCATTGCGCATGAACACAATGTCACCCGCGGAATGCAACTATGGCATGCACAACCGAGAGCTGTTAGCACACTTGCAAGCTCTAAAGGAATGGAGAAGATATGCAAAAGGGAGTCGACAATGAGTACTAATACTTTCCGACCAAAAGAACCTGGTAACATTCACCAATATAAAACAACTCAATGACTGCCAAATTCCCTGGAGCGAAACACACCGTCAATCCGATATCAATATACAATACCGACCTGGAAAAGATTGAGGAAAGCCTGACACCCTGACAAGAAGAATAGAAAAGATCCCTCAAAAAAATGAGGAAAGGAACCAACCATAACACAGAATCCTGCTACGAATGGAACCCTACTTTAAAGTAATGAAAGTAGTGAAGTTTACAGTAGAGGACGCAGGAATCTCCGAAGCAAGTAAAACTAATTTATATGGATAAGGGCAATCTATGATGCCCTGGAAACAGGAGACAAGGAGATGAAAGGAGGTGCACTTGGGGCATGCCAATGGAAGGAAGGATACCTCTGGTAACAAGGGGAAATTTGGGTACCAGATGAAGAAGTGATAAGGACAACGATAATATGATGAAACCATGAACCACCAACAGCCGGCCATGGGGAAACAAACAAAACTACCACCCGTCTAGGCAGGCAATATTACAGGCCAAAGATGCAGGACGATCCAACATGATATGTTGAAAACTGTGATACCTGCCAAAGGACAAAAGCAATCTGGCATACTCTAAATAGATTACTACAGCCAAATGAAGCACCGCACCAACCATGAATATCCATAGCATTGGACTTAATCAAACACCTTCCTATATCCACCGGTTATGAGGCCATACTTGTGGTAATCGATCGATTAACCTAAAGGAGTCATTTCATCCCTTGCAAGAAGGACGTGAATTCTAAAGACCTTGTGCAAATATGCCTGAAGGAAATATTTCGTATACATGGACTGCCACAGGATATTATGAAGGGTCGAGGAAACTTCAGGACATCAGAACTCTGGAGGGAAATTACGAAATCGTTAGTGACAAAAGGGAGATTAACCACGGCTTTCCATCCTCAGACTAATGGACAAACCGTGAGGACCAAAGGGGATACACAAACAATACCTATGGGGCAATATCAACTATCAATATGACCACTGGTCTGACCTACTACCATTAGCAGAATTCACATACAGCAATACAAGAGAAGAAACAACAAAGACAATCACTACCACCTCAAATCGATATAAAAGGAGAAAGCAAGTCCGAAATCAAAGAACTAAACGAGTGCTATAAACACCTAAGACGCACAAAATACACAGCCAAGTGTACTGGCTACTCACCTGAGCACATCAAAACATGGTACCCTGCGGAAAGCTTCTACACTGCTAGCATCGCCAATTAACATTTCCATCAGCAGATACCAAGAAAACCCCTAATGATTCACAGTCAAGATCGAACCCGTGGAGGAACAACGAAATGCACAAATGACCTTAGCACCCGCCGAAGGTTGGGGCGATAGCTCAAGAGCGATTATACCACCCAGCCACCCATATGCAATGCAGGAGGAAAGACAAAAACCTGCAGAACAAAATGCTGTTTCATAGACTGCCGGCTAGAACGACGACTACCAGGTTTATTTACCACTTATGGAAGAGTCTAACTGGTTTCCTAAACAACTAAAAATACGCAAACAACAACAACCCCACAAGGACATGTCCTATATCCACTGCTTTAGGGACAAATTCCGTGTAGCTCGAGACGACAAAATCGATACGTGGTACTACCCAAGACGGAATAGGGAACTGTCACACCAGAACGAAAATGATGTATGTATACGGAAAAGGAAGGCAACTGTGAGGACACAGTTGATAAGAGAGGGGGGCGAAAATGTTGAAACCGATACTAGTCCAGATGTGAGATGCTTGGAACAACAAAAGGATGGGTTATTAATTCAACTTAGCATCACCGAAGCCACAATTCGGAACCAAAGCAATGACATGCTGAACTGAGAGAGGATGATTACTGACCGAGACCGAACTATCAGAAAAGTGAACCTAACATTGGAAGAAGTCATCTAAAGTTAGCACCTTGCCAACATCAAGTTCATAAGTTGAAAATCGAAATGTGCAGGTTTGGGGAAAGCCTGACTGGAATAGGACGGTGAGCCTTATGGGACTAAGGCTGATCAGAGAGTAGAGCTAATATCATGGTTAGTAACTAAGCAAGTCATGATTTCACATGACTCATAGTTATGAGTCATAAGGCTGACAGATTTAGTACTATGACTCAGTAGTAGTCATAGGGTTTCACATGTAGTACACTGATGCAATCATGGTTATATTGTGATTAGTTGATCGTGCGTATGAACCACACTTGTGAGTCATATGATCTAATGATTTTCCCACCTGCCTCATATTATGAGTCATGGGTTTTGCCCCTATGACCACTTTAGCTCACCAGGCTTGTTTTATTAGTTTTGATAGGTTTGGTATGCTGCGCAGTTGACTCAAAAGAGTCAGCTGATTGATTTCATAGTATGACTCAATATGAGTCATGCCCAGTGTGTGACTCATAGATATGAGTCACCTGGGAGAGGGTTGAGGGAAGAGTACATATATAAAGACCTCAAGGTGGCCTGTAGTTAGGAGTCTTCACGCTAAAATCTAAGTTCTTTCCTATAAAATTACTTTACCTCTTTACCTCTCTCCTGCTAAATTGGCATTGTACGATAGGACCTATGGTGTTCCGGTATCAATACAAGGTAGGCATAGGCCTAAGGGCAATAGTAGACCTCCACCTAGTACTAGTCGTGGCCAGAGTACTCCTACCTTGGTGGCTAAGATTAATACCATGCCCGATACTGGACTATGAGGACGGCTGGGTCATATTGATCCCATCCAGCGAAGCAGGTACCTGTTGCAAGTCACCTAACAGCAGAGGACTGTAACAACAGTCCTGGTTGCTTTGGACATTTTGAAATTTCAACAACCTGACTGAAGTCCAACAAATGACATTCGGTATCCTGCCGATACAAGGGTGATTGAACTATTGTGCAACTTGATAGAAGTCACAAATTTCCCTGTACTCCTTGCAAGGTTTATCCTACTCTTTCACTAATCAAACTCTTGGATCATCTTCCTGCATAGCATTCTATGAAAGATTCTTACCCTCCAAAGATAGCAGTAGCTATTTGGCGATACTGCCATTATAATAATAATCATTTGCTGCACTACAGATCTGCATATTCATAAACGTGAAATGGTGTTTCAGTAGTAAAGAAAACTAGATTACGATCTTGGGTGATTTGAAGATTCGTTAAAGAAATTGAATTTTAATATCTGGTAGGAGAACAATAATGATTTTAGGACCTGATTATCTTAGACTAGTCTAGTTATTAACTGCTATTTTTGCTTTGCTATTCTAAGGAGTGTATTTCCGTTATCTCCCACCAATTTGGCGAGATTTTACATACTGTTTTCTAAGAATTCTTGTCCCTTAAAGCTTATTATATTATGAGAAAGCTTAAATGAACTCTTGTATGGTACTAGAATTTTACTTTGGGTTGAATTTATGGGCATAATAGGAGCAGAGACCTGATGGTTGCCAAGAATCCGGGACTAGTAGAAGAAGCAAAAACTGTATCAGGTGTTAACTTGTGTAAACAGTTATACAATAAAGCCAAAGCAGTAGCCTGCCATTGCTTTAGTGTATAAGGGAGAATTGCGCAGACACGAAAACAAGGGTAGTACAATAGAGTAAAGGGAACAATAGTATCAACGGTCAACTAAGTGTATTCACGGTCTTGGCTTTAGTCAGAAGTCTAATGTCTCCTGCTAGCAAGGAGACCATCTATGAAATACATTAAATCTTTCCTGCAAGAGCTGAGGCTCTAGAAACCCTCAACTACGATCACTACCAGTGAGGGTACGGTTACTGGAATCCGGTGGCCCTGCCGGAGTCCTTGAGAGCCTGGGGCTTTCCCACAACACTGCCTGTCTCCTACCACTGGTATATATAGTCTGTTCCTTTCTTTGGAACTCCTGGGGCACAATGCGGCTGGTCCTCCAAAGTATAGTGTAATAAGAGCGCCAGAATCTAGAGATTCCAATACGGAAATCAAATACAAACGAAATTGAATAAATTGATGGTAATCAGACCCTGGACAGCCTAAGCAGAGTGGCAATACAGGCACCGGAATATCTACACATGTTACATTCTGCAAATCTGAAAAATACTTATCCTCTGCTAAGGCCATAGGCCTCAACACCACTCTCGCAAGGCGCCAGTATCGAATCATCATGACTGTTGAAGTAGCTCACATCTGAGCCTGCACAATAGTATTCCTCATCGTTATAGGGCTGCCAGAAATCGTTGGGTACTATAGTTGTAAGCCTAGAGATTGTAGAGACTTCAATAGGCTACTAAGAGGTCCTGACATAGTGGGAGGTGATCTTAGGCAATGGTTCTTTGCTGTGGTTTTCTTTCAATATTCTGAAATTATTTCCATTTAGTTTCCAGGTTCTCAATAGATTCCCTAGAGTCCTCTGTCCTTTCACACCCTCCCAGTGTACCAGGAACTTGACTCTGTTGTTAACTAGGGGATAATGCAGTATCTCCTCTGCTTCCCATTATTCTGCATTCTCTATGAGGATAGGGGCTGGCCTATCCGTCCTCCTGGATGCAAATCTATTGAGATAGTTCTTATGGTATTTCTTGAGACATGAGATGTGAAAGGATTGCTTCTGGCGCTCCATGCTATGAGGCAATTCTAGCTTATGAGTATCGCAACTAGAGTCATGCTCTAGGACACTAAAGGGTGCACGGTAGCAAGGGTCTGTCGTCTTGAATCTTCCAGGGGCGGAGGTGTAAGGGCGTCAGTTACAAACCTATCCCTAGTCTGCCAGACAAGGCACACTATCTTCTTCAACTGCAACTGGAAACGATACCTACCGCTGTTCTTACCACTGGTCAGGTCTCGTAGCCTTACGTCGACTTGGGAACGCAGAGTTCTCTCACTCCTAGCCCTTACGACTGCTCCTTAGCGATACGTTCCTCGAATCCCCTTTCGGTAGGTGATATAAACGGATAGTCGTAATAAGAATAAAGTATCAATTGAACTAATAGTAAAAGTATAACATAGGGAGTAACTTAGGTGGTTGCGTGAAGAGCTAGCTATCTGTGTCTATGACCCTCCTTATATATGCGCTCTTCACACAACCATAACCCTGGTGACTTTACTATATGAGTCACCTCTTTACTATGACTCTCGTGTGAGTCATAGTATAACAAACATCCTATGACTCATACTTTGAGTCATAGTATACAATCCCCTAATTATCCAATTTCCATAAAAGGTCATATGCGCTAATCGAGTCCCATGCGTGAAAACCCCAGACTCATACTGATAGTCAGGTGCGAAAGTCATAACATCATATAATAACACAATCGTGAGTCATGAAACCATAAACATAAATCTAACTAAACATCATAATCATAAATAATCATACAAATCGTGAGTCATATGAAACAATGCATATTGCTAAGTCATGATTTGTGACAATAGCTCCTCTCTCCACTCAGCTTGAGTCCCATCAAGCTATTCAACAAGTTTCATTATTTGGTTCCAAATTCTTCTCGCATCGGGACGGATCTTCAGTAATATTTTTTCCGTTGTGCGTAACTGTTTCCCAACCATCTCCAATATTAGGTCTGGCACCTCGTTAGTTCATTTTTGGTATCAATAGTGGTTTGTTGCGCTACGATGATTTTTTCCAGGAGTCTAATTGTTCCTTGTGCTTCTTCCAGTTGGATTTCTAATACGGAAATATTTCTTTGGAGGAATTCAATATCTGCCTACGTGTGTTGGCTTTCGGTATCCTTGTTTCGGGTTTCCTCGCACCTCTCCAACTGTCCCCTCCTGGCTTCCGTGCGCAGAGCATCCTTCCTCCGCAGTTCTTCTCTTTTACCCCAAGCCTTGGTGTAGTATCATGCCCGGATCTTGGCACCCCCGTGGGCTCTATAATTAATTCTGTAACACTCCTCCGATCTTGTTTCTGCATGTGCTTGTTTTGGCCAGAAACTGGCCCCTTCCTTGTCTCCTCTATGGACATTGCGATGCTCGTCATAGCATGCCATCCAGCTCATCACGTTGTATTCTGATACCCTTTGCCGGTCCTCTAGCGTCGCATAACCTGGGCTAGGGGGAGTGATTTCTCGAATTGGGTCTCCCCAACCGTCGTTTGTTGATACTTGTTTGATTTCTTCCCAGCCATGGTTAATCTGGGTATCGTTGGTGGAAGTGTTTGATTGACGATTCCGCGTGTCAGAAGTTTTCCGATGATACCAAACTTTATCAAGATCGGGAGAATATCCGGTCCACTTCGCTTGATATTGGAGACTTCCGTAATGTAGTCGTGAATCGATTATTTCTTCGAGTTCGTCTTCTGTTTTGCCTTCGATTTCGATTGGTGGTGTTTGTGACTGGATCTGTGATGGAAATCTTTGGTCTTGGTAAGGTTCGAGAAGTGAGATGCGGATGGTGTTGTGTATTCTCATCGATGGGCGAAATTCCAGCTTATATCCACTGTTCCCCACCCTTGACATATCTTGAAGGGCCCTATCTTTCTGTAATCAAGTTTCTTGCAAGGTCTTGTGGTCCTTAGATTCCTTGGTAGCAACCAAAACATATCTCCTGATTTCAAATGCGGATCGGGTTTTCAGTGTTGATCGTAATTTTCATTCTGTGGAAGTTGGGCGGCCAGCATTTCCTCGCGTATGGTATCATGCCATTGCTTCATTTCGTTCGACAGTATCTTCCGATCCGGTATCAGATAACCACTTGCGTCATGTTTCAGGTGTTGTCTGTAGTTTGCAAAGAAGGGTGTTGTCTTAATTCTTTCTTTTGTCCGTTATTCTATAGACACTCCGCAACAGGTAATACTTCATTCCAATTATCTTGTTGATAATTGACGTATACTCTCAGGTATTCTTCCAGGGTGGCATTGGTTCTTTGAGTCTGTCCATCCGTTTCCCGGTTATAAGCTGTGCTCATTTTCCTTTCGATTCCCAACCTCTGGGCTGTCTCCTTCCATAGGTCAGAGGTGAAGGGTATTGCCCTATCGGTGATGATATCATGCGGCAATCCATCTAACGGAAATATTTCTTTTACAATGGTTTACGCCAATTGTTTTGTTGTCATATCCTCCCTGCATGCAATAAAATGACTCATTTTGTCAGTCTCTCGATGACTATCAAGATAGCATCCTATCCGTCCAATTCTGGTAAATCCGTGATAAAATCCCTTGATATCGACTTCCATCGCTTATCTGGTGCTTCGTTTGGTTGTAGTTGACCATACGGAGCATGCCAGGATGATTTCGTTCTTTGACAAATGTCGCAGTTCTTGACGTATCTCTTGATTGTTTCACGCATCCCAGGCCAGTAATAACTGCGGCTGATGAGTTTTGTGGTCTTCGCTGTCCTTCCATGTCCTGCTTGCAGAATGTAGTGATTTTTTCTGTTAAGTTCTGTCCTTATCTTTTCCTCTTCTGGTACCCAAATCTTGTTCTAGTACCATAGGCAATCATCCTTCCATTGGCATAGCCCCAGGGGTACATCCTACCTTTCTTTTGTTCCTTGTTCCAATGCTTTCCTTATTTGTTGTATGTGAACGTCCTTCCTACTCTGTTGCTTCAGATTTCTTATCTCTTCTTCGAGAAAGCTAATCGTATACATTTCCCGTATCCTTATCTCCTCAAAGTATTTTTCTTGTGGTAATAGGATCCTTTGTTTCTGTTTGATCCTGTCGCCATATTCTTCTGGTGGATCTTGACTTCTCCTTGTCAATGCGTCTGCCTCGCCTCTTTCCTTTCCTGGCTGATATTCGATCTGTATATTGTATTGGCTTAACTTCTCACTCCACCGGATCTGTAGTTCATTAAGATCTTTTGTTATCGTGAAAGGGAGCTAGTTATTATGGTCAGTGAGGATCCTTGTCTTGTGATGGCTTCCCCACACATATCTTCTCCATTCGTTGAGTGCCTGTACTAAGGGCAATAGTTCTTTGTCGTCAATATGGTAGTTGCAATCTGCATTTGTAATTATCTTTGGTTGGAATGCAACCGGCCGCCATTTCTTGTCTTCGCACTATTGCGATAAAATCCCCTAACAGACATACTTCCATGCATCGGTTTTGATCAGGATCGGTCTTTCCGGATTATAATGGGTGAGTACGGGTGGTGAAGGTATTTTTTCTCTCCTCGTATCGAACCCCTCGCTTTCCACTGTACCCGACTTCCATTTTGCATTTTTCTTTGTCAGATTGTCTACAGGTTTTGTGGTCCTACTAAACCACGCGATGAATCTTTGGTAAAAGTAGCAGAATCCCATGAATTTTTGGATGTCGGTCTTGTTCTGCGAAATTGCCGATTCCCATATGTCTGCAGTCTTGATACGATACATCCGGACTCCTTCTTGGTCAATAATAAACCCTAAGCATTCCACTTCTGTCGTGTGGAATACACACTTGGTTGGCTTGTTTCCCATTCCGGATTTTCCAATCACTTCAAGGATCTTTACCACGTCTTTCTGGTGCTGCTCCATTGTTTCTGAGTACACCAGTACCTTATCTTAATATACTATGCAGCATATGTACAAGAATAAGAGTAACGTTTGATTGATCCATCTCTGGAATGTTGCTGGTGAATTGGTCAAGCTGAATGGCATTACCTAGCATTCGTAAGTTCCGTATCGTGTCTCGAATGTAGTTTGCCCCTCGTCTCCTTTCTTGATTCGCACATTGTGGTATGCACCCTTAATATCAAGATTCATAAAGTATCGGTCACTGTTTAGCCTATCCAAGGCTACCCCAATTAGTGGTAGTGGTTCCCGATCTTTTTAGCTGACTTCATTAAGTCCTCGTTATTCCACTCATAGTACTAATTTTCGGTCTTTCTTTTTCTGACGAAAAGGATGGGTGCTCCTGTTTCCGCAAAGGAGTTTCGTAACCATCACCTTTCCAGATTGTGTTTCAAATAGCTTCTCAATTCTTACAGTTCCGATGCTCCTAGTGGATATAACCTCTTTGCTGAGATTGTCTTCCCCTTTTCTAGGTTAATCTTGTGATCCACTCCTTTTCTGTAAGGCGGCAACGTGGTCTTTTCTTTCTCTTCTAAGAGATTAAGGTATTGGTGATATACCTCTGGTATAATCCGTTCCAAGGGTTCCTTTCCTTGGTACTTTTGGCCCTTAATAGCCAGTTCGGTACTGACATTTATTGCCTTCAAATCGCATTGGACGTCCTCCTCCTTCCACTTGAGAATACATCTGATCTTTCCTCTTCTGTAGAACTTTCCAAAGGCTTGAGTCTGGATCTCGCAGATATCTATTCGTTTCTGGTCCCTTTTTTATTTCTTCCTGGGTACACTCTGATTCGTTTCTGTCCCGGTCTCTTGTGTAGTCCGTACTTCCAAATCATTTGTCTTCTCGTTGAGTTTTTGCAAGTACTTCAACTTACTTGCATTCCCTGTCCAGGTATCTTTTGCATATCAGTTGTGCTATCATGTCATTGGACTTGACTGTTTGGTCTTCGTCCCTGAGGTTCACCATTACTACCTTCAGTTCACCTATATAATCCGCATCTATTACACCCGCATTGGTTGAGAGTCTGTTCTTGACTGCTAACCCGCTTCTGGTACAATGCGCCCATAAGTGCCCTGCTGTAATCCGATGGCTATTCCAGTTCATATGACTTCTTGCCCTTTGGCTCGTATCATTGCTCCTTCGCTAACATACAGGTCGTTTACTGACGCCCTCAGTGAGCCTGTCATAGGTATCGTTGCCTCTTTAGTCGTCCATTTGACTAGGATCTGTTTATCCGTTTTTGCCAGAACTGTTGAGAACTTCATATCTAAGCTCTCCTCCAGGGCTTCTGCTTCTGGGACTGTAAAGACCCTCGCGGACTCTTTTAAACACCAGGTTGTGCATCTCTCACTATCAAACGTGATGGTCCCCATTTCCCAATCAATTGTAGGGCTATGTTCTCTCAACCATGGTATTCCAAGAACTGCTTCTTGGTTTTGTCAATTTGGCTCTTGGAAGGTAATCATTTCCCTATGACTACCGATGTCCATAGATACTGTCGTCGTATGGGTTACAGGACCCATCGCGCTGAGTTTGTCGTCCTCCTGGTAATCTCTCATTGTTGTTTGGCCTTTACCATAGGGTGGCCGTACTTTTCGCATACCTGTTTATCAATAAAGTCCTCAGTCTCTCCCCAGTCAATCATTCCGTTGGGCTGATAATCTTGTCTCTGCAATGTAGTCGCATTTTTATCATGACCTGGTCATTTTTGTATTCCAGTGATTCCGTGTTATTTACAGCCGCGTAGAAATTTCGTATCTGGATGGGTTTCTTTTACCCCTTGTCCCTCAGACCATCGCTTAATGGGGACCGTCGTCTTTTTCCACTTTGTTCTTTTCGCTTTCGAGATCCATATCACGTATTGCTGTTCTTTGTTTCCATCTGGGGTTCAGAACCCTACTGACTGTCCTCGCCGGGTATTCTTTCTCGTCTTTTGGGTTGGTGCAGTTCCTCATTTTGTGTCCTGGCTTTGCACTTGCCATGCACAGATTGTTGTTTCTTCTCCTCCAATATTCGGTCTAAGATATTTTAAGAGCTTGTCTTCGCCTAGTCGCATCTAGGTCCATTGGATCTCCTCGAGACTCTCATAGTCGTTGGGTCTTGAAGGTGCCTTCATGCTTTCTGGCTTTGTCGTATGTTTTGGATTTTTACCTTCCTTGCACATGTTTGGTAATGTCCAAGCGGTTTTCCTGATTAAGGCCCATACCGCTATTTCCTCAGTCATTGTGAAGTCTTGATCCCTCATGGCCTATGCGTTCTGAATTTCTTCATGTAAGCCTCTTAGGAAGGCCCTTCCCAAGGTTGCTTCGTCGTATTCTGCCTCTGTTGCCAATAGTCATAACTCGTTCCAGAAATCAGTCACATTCTGGCTCCCTTACTTGGTTTTCTCGATTTTAAATCTTGCCATTTCCCTAGCATCCACGTCGCAGAATTGGATGCGTATAGTGGCTTGTAATTCTGCGCAGCCATTCCATGTGGCTGGGGTCTTTCCTTCCACATATGGAGTAAGCCATTTGCCTGCTGAATCCCTCAGTAGGGATTTGGCGAAGTCAACTTTTAATCCATCATCATTTTCTCCCCATCCTAGTACTGTGTAGAAAATTGCAAGTTGGACTAGCCATGTTCGTAATTTGGTACAGTCTCCTGTAAATGTATCCGTGGTGTTGATTTTTGGCCTCTGTACAGTCTGTTCCTGTCAATTTTCCTGAACCGTTCTGATCAACTCATGGAGTTGTTCTCTTGTAAGATTATCATATCCACAGGTCCTGCTACTCGCGACATTCTGTCTATTGGGGATGCGCTTGAGCTTACTGACCCTGATCTTGATCTTGCTTCCTGGGTGACCGCGCTTGGAGGTCTGGGGTATCCTTCTTGCGATATCTCGCTTAAGGCTTGTCTAAGTTGTGCTTGTAGTCCTAAGACACTCGGTGGATTGTTCAAGTCTAGTACTTATGTATCTGTAGGTGAATCCGATTTGTATGCGTTAAATGTCGCAAAGGACGCAACTAAATGTTACAAACCTATCCCTAGTCTGCTGGACAAGGCACACTATCTCCTTCAACTGCAACAGGGAACGATACGTACCGCTGTTCTTACCACTTGTCAGATCTCATAGCCTTACGTCGCCTTGGGAACGCTGAGTCCTCTCACTCCTAGCCCTTGCGACTGCTCCTTACAATACGTTCCTCGAATACGCTTTCGGAGAGTGATATAAATGGATAGTCGTAATAAGAATAAAGTATCAATTGCACTAATAGTAAAAGTATAACATAGGAGGTAACCTAGGTTGTTGCGTGAAGATCTAGCTATCTGTGTCCGTGACCCTCCTTATATAGGCGTTCTTCACACAACCCTAACCCTGTTGACTTTACTATATGAGTCACCTCATTACTATGACTCTCGTGTGAGTTATAGTATAACAAACATTCTATGACTCATACTTTCTGTCATACTATACAATTCCCATAATATCCAATTTCCATAAGAGGTTATGTGCCCTAATCGCATCACGTGCGTGAAAACCCCTGACTCATACTTGTAGTCAGGTGCGAAAGTCATAACATCATATGAACTCACAATCGTGAGTCATGAAACCTAAACATAAATCAAACCAAACATCATAATCATAAATGATCTCACAAATCATGAGTCATGTGAAACATTACATATTGCTAAGTCACGATTTGTGACAGTGTCCTTTAACATGAACTCTGTTGCAAATGTTGAATAGTATTCGATAGGTATTGCTATTTTTATCTCTTTGCACAGTCTGCCAGATTGTGGCATAATTTCTGGCCATATCAACTTCCCTTGAGGTAGCCTGTTGGGCATTCAAGAATTCGTCCACTGCTAGCACTGTGCTGGCAGATCTGAGGACAGGATTTAAGAGCTTCCAAGGGCATCCATAGATTGCTTGGTATAAAGATATTGCTAAGTATTCATTGCAGGTACCATTCATACCTGCGGCTATCGCTGCGCGGGTATTAAACCGCTTGTTCTGTCTTTTATTGATTAAGTTCCGCATCCTCAGTTTAAGGGTTCGAATCTGATCCTCTTTCTAGCCATAATTTTACTAGTAGTATTGAATTGCCATCCAGACCTGGATTCCCTTTGACTTCATCATATGAGACCAGAACTTACAGGTAAAGGGGGAGTCCTGGTCTACTACTATACTTAGGGGAAGTCCATGAACATCAAATACCATCTTCAGGAGCTTGGTGAATACCTTTTCATAGGTGGCAGAGTCCAGAACAACTGTAAGATGAGTGTAGGAGGTAAAGCAATCGATAATAACTATAATACTTAAATATTAGTTTGATTTGTTGAAGGGGCTGGTGAACTCAATGGCAAGGGATAGGTAGGCTTCGTCAGATGCTGTCAGGGCTAAAGATCTACCCGGCGGAGGTGTTGTTCCGTCTCAGTTGATCAGACATTCATCACAAGTGCAGCAGTAGGCAATCAAGTCCTGGAGCATCTTAGGCCTCTCTAAGAAACCTGTGGCGTACCTGTAGGACTCGTGAGCTGTAAACTGTCCTCGGCTTTCATGAACTGTTATAAGGATGAAATCCTGAAGCTATACTCTCGTTTCTAAGTGTCCCATAGCGATCTAGATGTTAGAAAAGCCATTGGTATTTTCAGCTATGAGGAGGCAATCCTGATTCAAATAGCATACCTTGTCAGTTGACTCGAGGACTTGTTGGAAAAGAGGGTAATTCTGGAGAGCTTCAATATCAGCATGGCTGAATTATCATAGGAGGCACGAGTTGAGGGTAACGAGGATAGTGTGAGCCTTATCAGTTACTGATGAATGCCACAAAGCTCCTGGATCACTATAGAGGCGTTTAGGAGATGGCGAAGTTGCTGAAGCTGGAGGTGGTGAGGCTGCACATCAGTAAAAAAACTTCCTTGCGTCCTCATGCATCCATTTCACCCTGTGGGCTTGAGGTTCAGGCCTCTGATAATGCAAACTCCAGTTCTGGTTACTTCCACTCAGGCTGGGCCCGTCCAAGACATCCATATTTACGTCCTGATGCATCAGGCGCTGCCTGGCGTATTTCTCCCTAGCAACCATGACCCCAGTGCATAACCTTTTGTGCGGACGCCTTGTAAGCCCTAACGGCTGCGGATCATCCCCTCCAATCGCCTCCTGCCTTCATCCCCTGATACTCCTTTCCATCCTGACTTCTTCCCCAGTCCCTCCCCCGACCCATATCTCGCCACAAACCCCACCATCGTCCTTATTTATCCTTCCTTATCCGGCGGACGTCCTCACTTTCTTGCCTTCTACCCTCTTATCTCAGGGGATCCATTACGTCCGCTCCCAGCCTGTCAGCATCCGCCCCCGGCTTCTGAACCTCTGCCCAACATATTCCTATGACCTCTGAACCGTCCATTACTCGCCCACCAGCTTACCCATCCCTTCCCGGCTAGTAACAATCCGCCCAGAACGTTCCTATGCCCTCGGCACCTACAATACAATCCCCCACCTGACGCTCGCCCGCGGGCCTCTACACCATTTCAATTTAGTTTTTTCATAACTCTTTTGACATTAATTATTTATTTTATGATTTCAAAATTTTATTATACCCTCATATGCATAATTCTTAAGGCAGACACTATTACTCTCAAAGACTAACCAAGTGGTCGAGTTTACCCATATTCTATGGTAGTGATATACACATCCTCCTCACAGTCATTTTCTTCAACCTGCAATAGCACGTCCGCAGGGTCTTGCAATAGTGCTTAAACCGCCAGCACCTCCAGACTCACTATTTGATCCCTCTGCGTCTCGCGCCGACCACGGCTGCTCACTGGTTCCAGGATGCCACCAGCCGCTCTTAATTCATCTGGCCCCAGATTACTTCCTAGCCCCCGTAACAATGCGTCCTCATCCTTGCAATATCCCGCCGTTCTCTCGACGCGCTTTCCAGACTCCTTCATGTTTTTGGCCACCAATATACTCCTGATCCGCTCCATTATTCGACCGCGCTAGACCTGTTCCATATTACCCAATATCTGTATCTGACGCTCCAGCAGGCCTTGCGTCATGTTAGCTGACTTATCTCCTCCCTCGAGTACTTGCGGTTTCCCGAAGTATCCGGATGCTTGTGTGACTAGGGATCCGTACACTTTCGAAAATAGCACGTACGCGGTATTTATCTTAACTGTGCAATTGCCACCTGTGAAAGCCACCTTATCGACAAAGATTCCCACCCCCCAGCACCGCAATGAATAACACAATGTGGCCGCTGTCAGACAGATAAACGGGCCGTCGATCTTACCTCTCAACCCCTTATCCCTTATAGCTTTCCTTTTACGGCTAGAGGAAAATTGTACGATAATCACACATGAAATGTGTGGTGCTAGAAACCTTAGAGAAATTGGCTGGTCAGCGAGTCAGATCAATTTAGTCTCACTCTGGTTAGGACTAATCAGGAGATATGTACAAAGCTACCTCATGGTTGCTAGATGGGCAGATGAACCTAACCTCCTTCAGTAGGTATTCCACCTTTCGTGCGTAGCACACAGGATCCTCAATGTCCAGCTTATAGAGTTCTGTTATAGCTCGCTTCGCTGTATGCAGATACTGAGATCAGCATCTACTGTGCTTTCCCCGAATCTGCACCCAGTGGCTGCCAGCCACTCTGTTTATTTTGGAATGAGATACACGTTATTGATTGAGGGTAACTTACCTGCTCATTAGAGATAGAGTTAGGATCGGCGAAGTTGAGAAAAGCCTAATTGGCTCCTGGGGTCACCCCAACACCTACGGTCTTGTTCTGTGATAGTAATTGGGTCCGGAAATGGATTCACGAGGATCGTCCAATCCCACATCAACTCCCACACTTTTGCTAGAATGCTCCCCTCAAGCCCTGCGGCCATATTCCGTCTGCTGCTAGTACGCTATCCACCACTGCTATCCAATTCAGGTATTGATGTTTTTGATTGATTTGGAGTTATAAGTGGTGTTCCTAGCGGATGCAAGACTGTGGGCAACCTGGGAAGAACGACAGATATAAACTGACTTGGCTAATACGTGCTGGGGTAGGTGTTCTCCATCTGGGGTACTGAATCCTTCTGCTAGAAATTTGCGTAACACGGGTGTGATTGTCAGTATCGAAGGTGGTGATTTATGGAACACCTGCTCAATTAGTCTCATGGGCCCCATAATCCCTCTAGAGATCCTCATCATCCTCATCTTCCATTTTGTCCTACTCCCTGCTCTCCCCACTCTGGCCTACGTTACCCAAAAATTAGCCATCAGGGGAGTCAATACTCTCAACCGCAAAACAAGGCCCTGTTCACAGTTGTCCCGAACAGGATCTGGTGATTGGGGTCATGGCGAAGCCGGCCCCAGCCTGACTTCCCCTCTCCTACTACCAGTAGACCCAGCCTGGACAAACTCCTGAGTAGGCGGCATTATGGTTAACCAGTCCCTAGACTGAGACCTCCGGACACGTCCGTCTCGGGCCACCCTTCGTGTCTACCTCTCCTGCCTTTATGAGCGCGTTCAGTCCGCCGGTGGCTGCTGACGCTGCTGTGACATAGAGTGCAGGCGAATTGTGAAAACAATAGAATTGGAGTGAACGGTGTTTGGAAATGGATCCAGTCTGTAGACATGTATTGGTAGGTAGCTAGGTGGGCGGTATGGGGATTGTTGCTAGATGATAGAAAATGTCCGAATGCCTTCTTTAAGGGCCAGGAGCTTTCACAGCTTATCACTTACTTTCATATTCAATTGCTTGGGCGCACGCCCGCACGGCCAACTTACAGCTAGACACCTGATATAGGAATTTGCACCTGTGAGGTCCAGATTTAACTTGGCCGAGCAACTGTTTCACTGCATCAGAATACGATCCGTGTGCATTCAAGGTTCATGAAGCAAGTGAAAAGGTTCATATCGACTGCTGAGACTAATATAGCTCAAGTAGGTCTGCCAAGCAGACCATAACAAATGCTGGTAAGGCTAGGGCTCGGGGCTTGTAACGCTAAACTCAGATAGTATAAGCAGCCACTAAGGCTCAACAGATCCGGTATAAGTTGAATAGATACTATAGGAAGAGCAATCAAGGAGCAACCACGAATGAAAAATAGCTGGAAAAGAGACCGCTTGGTGTGAAAAATTCGAAGAGTAAACCAAGAAAGCCAGAGCAGAAAATACACGCTAATGAAAACAGCTGGTAACGGACTAGTCAAGAATCGCCTTTAAACATCTAAGAGCGGCCCCGAACAAAAAACAGCTAGGGAAGATTCACAATAGTTTGCGCAAATCTAAAGAGCAAAACAATCTAAAACAAGAAGAGGTAACGTATCTCCAATGAAAAACAGAAAGAAAAGAACAAGAATAATCTCTGAAAATTCCACAGGCGAACCTCAAAAGCCAGAACCGAAAATACCCCCAAATGAAAACAGCTGGTAGCGGACAAGAATGAGCTGCAAACCTCCATCAGCCTGCTTGCAAACAAGAAATGGTCTCTAGACTACATTGGACTTGAGCTAACCTGTCGAGCCACAGTTGGTTAACCCCAAACAGAATTGTGTGGAAAAGAATACTCTAAAACTAAAAGTTAAACTGCAAATGAAAAACACACAAAGAAAATGTCGAAGCTCTTGCTCTTACCATGGCAGGATCTGTCGATGGTGGAGGTCTAAATTAACCACATTGGGTCAGGGCGAACCAGCCCATCCGTAGCTGACTAATCTAAAACGGAAATGGTCAAGAATTTGCGAGAACTACCGGCAGGACTCGGGAAGCAAAAATGTAAAACACCTAAAAAGAAAAGGAAAAATTCAAGGGTACAGAGCGGCCTAGTACCCGAAAGGTCTTTGGAATAGACCTACACCCTCTTCTCAGCTTCACATTAGCTATATTTGGCGAAGGCGGATTAGCTTTTTTGGCAGAAGCTAGTAAGCCAGGACAGAAACCAACCGGAGCGGACTCCCAACTTCTGTTTCTGCTGACATAATAGCAGAACCTACTGCCAAAATAGAGGATGAAAGCCCTAGTATTTGTAGCTGCAACTTACCAGGTGTTGAGTATCCACACGAGCTGGCTTGGGTGTTAGCATACAGGCTAAATTCTAGTCTTGCCTCCGCTACAGGCATATCCACAAGCACACCCCTGGTGCAAGAATCAGAAGGGGACTCGCTTGTGCCGGGCGTGTTGACTTTGGTAGTCGATATGTGGGCAGGCTGATGGGCACCTGAGGCTAACATCAAAAGATGGTCCGCTGATGTTCTCACCAAGCTCTGATCAGAGGCTGCGCCGACTAGATCGCGACTCGGATTGGTAGTCAATGGGGAAGAACTGTTTGGCGGACTAGGCCTGGCGGTAGGTTGCTGACACAGATTAACCTCTCTATGGAGCCTGTTCGATTCACACTCAATACTAGGCTGATTGCAGGCACCCCACATGCTATCATTTTCCGAGGTTCCGCATGGTCAGCCGGACTGTTTGGTTCTTCGGCCTCAGTCATGGCTACGAGGTCGCGTTTGCCACTGCTATTGACTACTGTCCATGTAGGTAATGGGGAAGCTTTCTTTTGGTCAGTCCCTCTTCCTGTAACGACCCCTAGATCAGTTGGTATAGCTTACCGAACCTCAGCCCAGCCAGTGGTCCTACTAGGACATGGACAGGAACGGTACCAGACACCTGCAAAGTGACATAGCAACCATAAGTACCTTTCATGGAGAAAGGGTACTTAAGTACCTAGTTAGATAGGGTAACCCAGCAAGGCAGGGTAACCTTGGTGCACACTTAGGTAGGGTAACCCAGCTAGACAGGGTAACACGGAGCTACAGTCAGGCAGGGTAACCCTCTTAAGTAGGGTAACCCGGAAGCATGGTAAGGCAGGGTAACCCTTTTGATAGGGTAACCCATCTCCTCAGCTAGGCAGGGTAACCACTTAGACAGGGTAACTGGGAGACCTAGGAAAATATGGTAAGCAGTGTAGACGCAGCCGGGTGTGCTAAATTCATGTAACCAGTGTTTGCTAGCTGGTGGAATCGCGTGTAACAAATAGGTCAGTTACCCGGAACCTTGTGGTGACGCAATGGGGCGTTACACAGACTTCCACAGGAATTTGCACCATGATAGGGCCATGTTACCCTGCCTTGGGCATCGCGGGTGAAATCATGGACCTTAAGTTACCCTCCCCTAACGTTACGCGAAAAACGCGAAATCCTACTACCAGTACCCCAGGGTGGTTGGAGTAATTTTGGCGTGTCCAACACCCCCATGCGGCTCCCACGTTCGCCCCTTGCAACGGGTGGGAAAGGATAACAGTTGGTAAAAGCCTAACAAAACTGAGAAATCGAAGGTGGCAGGTAACCCCGTATACGTCACGGCCGTCCTTCCGACCATACGCTGTGCGCAGGATATATATAGGGGTGGGCGACGGCCTACCCTGACAAGTAATTAGTATTGACATTAAATGGCCTTCCTTGAGTACTCTAGGTGCCTATAATCCCAATTGGGGGTACGGGGGTCCCCTAGAATAGCTATCGGAGAGTCGGGGATAAACGGAAGTTTATGGGGATAAAGCTCTACTAATTACACAACAATGGCCCAGGCACTATAACCTTACTGAGGGACGTTACAGGACTCTACGAGGCATTCAGTTATATCACGGCTAAGGTGATCCCTGAACGGTTGACTATAGATAGCGCCTATTGAGCCAACTCAGTAAAGACACTTACCGGGGTAGCTACGCAGTCACAAGAAAAGCTGCAGATAGCCCAAGTAGACACAGTTGACTGCAGTCCTTGCATAGGCGGAAAAAGCCATAGGGCTACTGAGTCTCATACCTGGGTTTGGGTCCAAAGTCGGATTGTCAGTTGGCCATAGACAAGACGGCGATCGGAAAGGTTTTTCTCAACTGCAGGCATAATTAAAATGCATTGCAGAAAACCTTTATGATTGAACGGACTCAACTTACCTGTGCAATCCACAGGCCCTGAAGTTAATTCCAGAAGGGCCATGTGTCAGATGATCCCTGAGTTGCGAAAGGAGCTCTCTTAACGGTCGGAGTAGGGATGGGTGTCGTGGGCTTTATAATTCTACTTTAGTAAACGCGAACGGCACTCTACTCTAATAACCAACTATCCTCCCGATAAGACTTGAATTGAGTGAAGCTCTGGCTTAGCGATATTAAGTTTTATCATTGATTCAATTATTTTATCTTTACCTTCTGTGAACTTTGCGTTGAGTCTTTTGGTGCGGTCGCAACCTTAGGATCCATCTTGCTGTAGTGTGCACCAGTTACAGTATATCATTAAGCTCTTCTCTTACCTCTCTCCTGAGAATTGTTGCTCCTCGAGACCCCTTTCGGACATTTACGAGTACTGGTAACCTTGTCAAGAACAAGTAGCCCAGGTTGGAAAGTATAATATCTGAAATGTCTCTTACCCGTTCACAACGGACAACCGTCTCTCCCACACTGGGTCCCCTCTTGGACTACGATGTTATTGCCGACCTAAGGGGGCTGGGATGGGAGGCGGTTTCCAAGTTGATTGAAGCGGCACCTATTGAGGTGCCTGAGGAATGTCAGACCATGGTGGTCCCCCATCCTAGGGCACTCATGGAATCCAGCAGCCACAATCCCTCCATGATGGTACCTGAGGAGGTCCCTGAAGTGGTTACTTTTGAATGTTTTACCCACGAAGTCTTTGAGAATTACATCCTACATGAAGTAGGCCGTAGGTTCGTGGAAGCACAGTCCCAACTCGAATGCTTTGTGGAGGCAATGCAGACCTATTTTCAAGAGAAAATGGTAAACATGGCCACAGACTGGGTAAAGAAGGTCCAAGATGCATATCGCCAACAGGTCATGACAGCGCAAGCGCTGAAGGGTCGCCTTAAGGCCCTCGAGTGGGCTGTGAGTCAAGGAATCAGCTTTGATTCCGAAAATGATGTGATTATGGAGCAAGGTACTCCACTTCCCCTTGTCCGCACAGGACCGATTAGTTTTGCCCATCATCTGGCGGAAGCCATGGCAAATGTCACATGGCATGAGCATTTAACGCCACATGCCAGGAAAGCTGTGGGACTTGGCCTCACTCCTGGCACATAGAGGGTATCACCTTTTGCCTTGCCGTTGAAGCCCGCCGACCCATCCGATCTCCGAGCCCTTCCGCTTCAGGCACGGTGCGGAGGTCTTCACGCCTCGCAGGGGTAACAAAGGACAAGAGACCTGCAAAACCTAAAACTACAACCGCCGTTGCTCTCCTTCCGGCTTTGCCATCAACGCCAACTTTAGTTTTAGAAGCTGCGAGACCATATGCGGTGGCAGAGGCAATTCCCTTGCCAGCCACACCACAAAATCCGGCACCGCTTGTCCTCCCGACAGTACCGCCGGCTCCCGCCAAACACACGGGCAGCGCCAGGAGGACAGGCTTCTAGTGGTACAAGCGCAGTCGGGTACGGTTTATTGTTCTCCTACTTGTAGGATCGAGGGAAGACCTGATGGGAATATCGCATTTCACCATAGCCCGCCATGTACGAAAGGGACTGGTGAACCGATAATGTAAAATCCCAAAGGTCCGAAGTTGAAAAAGACCCATTGTTGTTTCTGTGGATCGGAAGACTATACGGATGTTGGAGCTTGTCCCCACTTCCAACAGCTAGTTCAGAGGGGAGTGGATAAGGTCCTTGCTGCTAAAGGTCCTCCATCCCCTGCACCTCCCACAAGACTGTTTTCCTCTCCGGAAGCTTCTCTGCCAGAGGCCAGTCACGAAGGTTCGTAGGACCGCTTTAGCGGATATGAGGAACCATTGGGACTACGCGGTTGAAACACTGGTGGAGATGGTGGTAGCAAACCACCAGGTGGTGGATACGTCGGCGAAGCAGGAGAACCAGGTAATTCCGACTCCTCGAGCAGTAGCGACGAATCCTTCTCCTCCCTCCCTGATCTTCGCAGATTTCTGGGCTGACGCAAGTCGCGCTGGAATGAGGCTAAGAAGCGACGGTATGATGAGCGGTGTCAAGCCTTGACCGATATTTTTCGAAAGTCCAACCAGAAATCCGACCCTCGGCAGAAGAAGCCTGAGAAGTTGGGGATCAAGGGGTTCAATGGAGACCCACTTGACTCACTGCGATTCATCCAGGATGCGGAGATTAGGTTTGACTACTATCGACACCGTAAGTGGTCTGATATGGATAAAGTCAGCCTGATCATCGCGCTTCTTGAAGGGGCCGCAAAGAAATGGTACAACAGCATGCATGTGCACATTAGCCAGGATGCCGCTCAGCGGGCAGGAGTGACCTTTAACCCAAGTAATGAGTTGCGCACTAGGGGAGGCTTCCGAAAACGCCTAGAGTCCAGTTTCGGCGGTCACTCAGATCGGGATCATTCTCTTCATGAGTGGAATGGTTTGGCTATGAAGCCAGGAAAGGTGGAACAATTTGTCACTGAACTCATTCGCTTAGTCAGTGAGTTGCATTATGACGCGGTAGTAGTGAAGGACAAGGTCCGCATTGGCATGACCGCTGAATTGCGAAATGCTTGGGGTCTGAAAACTCCAAACCCGCAAGCATACATCGACTACATAAACCTGCTTCGCAACACCGGCCATCAGCTGGAAGACGTTGCATCCTTCAACAGAACGGTTGTTAAGGAAAAGCCTACCACCCACGAACGAGCTGATGACAGGTCCGCGGTCACTAAGCGACAACGAAAGAAGGAGCGAGGCCCTGGGAACCGAAATCCACGGCCTCAAGCGAGCACGGCCAACCCCTCCCAGGTTAAGAAATCAGACTATGAAATCAAACATCGTAATATTCCGACTACTCTGATTGACAAACGCCGTCGGTTAAAGCAATGTTCGCGGTGTGGAACCGAGAGTCACTTTTGGAAACAGTGTACTGCTCCCGAACCCGTAATGCAATCAATCAAACCCTCACGCAAGCGGTCTGCTTCTGAGGCTGAGCATTTTGCACCTACGGTATCTAAACACCCGCGTATTGAGGCTCAACCCCCTGTTGTCAAAAGGGTTACCGAGGTCCGCGGCGCCCCTCCGATTTTGGAGGTTGATACCGATGGAAGTAATTAGGTAAGCCCTATAGGCAGTGTCTGAGAAACCCGAAAGCTGACTACCACTCTTTGCATTAAGGCGCAGAGGAAAAGGGTAGAAGGAAAGGGAAATTTGACTAGGTGAGTCCCCTCACCCTTACAAAAGAACAAGGCTGATCCGCCACTGTCAGTACCGGGTGGGAGTACGGGTTTTCTTTTGTTAAGGTTTTGCGAGGGTTTATTTCTTATTTCCTTTGTTGTTTGCTTTCCTTGGGGAAGACCGATAGAGATGGTCTGGTTTCATTGGTTTTGTTTCACTTATGTATATCAATCAGGCAGGACTTGATTAAGCAATTGAACTTATTCACAAGTTTACCGGCAGAGGGTTAAATACCCGAAATCTCGCAGGCGTGATAGTAAACACCCAAACTTTATTATATAACAAGAGATATTTTATGACACTTAAGCGAACAAAACCTGTTAGCGAAGAATGACCCGCTAAGCGGCCGAAGCTAGTTGGCCCGCAGCCCCACACTAGGTCAATACTCGTAAAAGTCCGCTTGGACTCGAATTTCAAGAAGCATGGAAATAGTAAGGAAGCCTTACCTCTGTTGGACAGTGGCGCTACGGGTGCCGTGCTAAGTCGCACATGGGTTAAGAAAGCCCAAGTACCTTGTATAAGTCAGAAACAGCCGACACCAATCTCGGATGCAAGTGGCAACCAGATTCCAGGGTCCGGGGAACATTACACCATGACGGTGAGAATGAAGATAGGCGACCATGTGAATGATATAAGGTTTGAACTTGTGGATATGCCGGACACCAAGGTAGACGGCTATCTTCCGATGTCGTGGTTAAAGGACCACAATCCCGATATTGGCTGGGAAACTGGTATTCTGAACTGGCGTTCAGAATACTGTAAGACAAACTGTCTGGTCGCTAAGCGACGAATGGAGTTCATCACCAGTGAAGAACTCCTAGCCGAGGACAGTAGTCAGGTATACCTTTTGGGTATGGCAATATATACTGGAGAAGATGGCAAGGACATTAGCGTCAGCCTACTACCAGAATATAGGGATTATGCAGTTATTTTCAGTCAGGAAAATATAACTTCGCTTCCTCGGCATACCGAGTTTGATCATAGGATTGAACTCGAGCCAGGAGCCAAACCGCCATCGGGACCCCTATACCCACTCTCTGAGCGAGAATTACATGTACTATATGACTACATCCGGGAAATGGAGGAACAAGGGAAGATCCGGCGTTCTACGTCGACCACAGTAGCCCCTATCCTCTTTGTGCCGAAGCCAGATGGAACGCTTCGGTTATGTATCGACTATCGAGAGCTTAACAAGATAACTATGGAAAAGAAGTATCCTTTACCTTTGATGAACGAGCTACGAGATAGGTTCGGGAAAGCCACAGTATTCACTTATCAGGACCTGAAAAATGGCTATTATCTCATCCGGATGGCACTGGGTGAAGAATGGAAAACCTCCTTTAATAGTCGTTATGGCCTGTACGAGTATACGGTAATGCCGTTTGGGCTTTACAACACACCTTCAATATTCCAGAGTATGATATATATCGTATTCAGGGATAGGCTTGATGCAGGAGTTATCGCCTATAGGGATGACATCTTGATATACTCAGAGACGATCGAAGAACATGTTTCGTTAGTTCGTCAGGTAATGGACAGACTGCGCAAGGCAGGTCTTTGCGTTAGCATAAAGAAGTCCAGTTTCCACCAAAGGGAAGTTGAATTGCAAGGGTATAAGATATCTGAGCATGGGATATCTATGACGACTCGTAAGGTAGAGGAGATCAAGGCTTGGAAGACTCCTCAGAAAGTAACTGACGTTCAATGCTTCATAGGCTTTGCAAACTTCTATCGTCGATTCATCAACGGGTTTAGTAAAGTGGTAAAACCTCTGACGGATCTGACCCAGAAGGATGTTAAGTGGGACTAGTCGCCCGCTTGTGAGCGGTAATTTAAACATCTAAAAGAGTTGTTCACCACTGGTTCCATTCTGACACACTTTGATGGCTCTCGTCCATCTAAGTTGGAGACAGATGCCAGTGATTTCGCATTGGGTGCTGTGCAATCCCAATTATGTGATGACCAGAAATGGCACCCAGTGGCCTATCGGAGTAGGAAGTTCCTGCCTGCTGAGGTGAACTACGATGTTCACGATAAAGAGATGAACGTGATCGTAGCAGCATTCAAGGAATGGGATCATCTATTGCGCTCGGTGGAGGATCAGATTGTGGTATATACATACCACAAGAATCTGCAGTACTTTAATAGTACCAAGGTCCTAAACCGGTGGCAACACCGCTGGGCGGAATTCCTACAGCTGTTTAACTTCAAGGTGCTATACCGAGAAGGCCGGGTTAATGAGAAGCCTGATGCGTTATCGCAGCGTCGGGACTACAGCCCGTAATGGGGGAGTGATCCTCTACCACTAACATTTTTTCGGCCCGGGCAGTGGCACATACAGCAGCAACCAGACCTCCTGCGCCCACAGATGCTACTTATTTGTCAAGGGTTTCGCCTGCAGTCTGGATTTCTGACAGCCTTGCGTGCTGCTGCGAAACTCGATCAGGCTTACCAGGTAGTACTGAAAGCAGTGGTTAATAAAAGCAACACTTTGGATGCCCATTTCGATGTGGAAAAGGACTTGCTCACCTACAAGAATCGGTGGTATATTCCGAAAGACGAGTGGCTTAAGCGAACAATCATTGAAGCAGAACATGATTCACGCATCGCTGGACACTTTGGAACATACAAGACAATAGCACAAGTTAAGGCAAACTTCTACTGGCCGAGAATGGAGGAAAACATCATTGAATATGTTCAGACCTGTGATGTATGCCAAAGAAGCAAAACAATCCTGCACAAGAAGTTTGGCCTGCTTGAGCCTATTGAAGTGCCGATGAGACAATGGAATGCTATTTCTATGGACTTCATTGTGGCATTACCAAAATTAGAGGGATATACAAAGATTTGGGTCATAGTGGATAGGTTCTCCAAGATGGCTCACTTTATCCCTTTACCAACTAAGGTGCCCATCAAGGAACTTGCTCGCCTATTTCTGAAGGAGATTTGGCGATTGCATGGGCTCCCAGAATCGATCATTTCTGATCGCGATACCCGTTTCACATCCAAGTTTTGGATGAGTCTCATGGATCTACTACAAGTCAAACTCAATGAATCTACGGCCTTCCATCCGGAAACAGATGGGCAAACTGAGAGGGTTAATCAGACCTTGGAACAGTATCTAAGAAGTTACTATTCCTACCACAAGACGATTGGGCTGCACTGCTACCCTTGGCAGAGCACGCATACAATACGTCAGTATCCGAGTCGTCGAAGGTGTCACCCTTCAAGGCGAACTACGGGTTTGTGCCCCGGACCAGTTGGTCCGAGGACGTGTCTGAACATCAAAGTATACACCTAAACAGTGAACTTGTCGTCAAAGATTGGGAGGGTAAATGGCAAGACATTCGAGAAACACTACAAAGGGCCCCGGAACGACAGCGGAAATGGCATGACCAGAAGCGTTTTCCCTCCCCTGAGTATGTCACCCTGGAGGATGTAGTCCAAGGCAGAGCTAAGATGGCAGACCGTGTTATGTTGGACCGACGTAACATTCGCACTAAGCGACCTATGGAGAAACTATACTACAAGAGATTTGGACCCTTTGTAGTTAAGAGAAGAATAGGGACAGGGGCTTATGAGCTACAGCTGCCTGCAAGGTGGACAATCCATCCGGTATGTAATGTGGGACTTGTGGAACCTTACCGTGAGAATCTTGTAGGCAGACCTGCTACAGCCATACCAGAACATGATATCGTTGATTCAGAGCCCAGCTATATAGTAAGAGGCATAGTAGTGAACCGGTGGTATGGAAGTATGAAAGCAAAATTCCCAAACCGGTTTGTACAATACTTGGTGTCGTGGGAAGGGTATGGCTGTGAAGAAAATTCATGGGCGCCGTTTGAGATGTTGGAAGGAACCGCAGGCGAGGCCTTGCTAGGTTTTCAGGACCAGTATCCTGCTAAGCCAAGGGATCACCGTGTATAAAAGTACCTATAAGGGGGATAAGTGGGAAAAAATCAGCCCACACAGGAAAACTAAGTCCGAGGATAGACTTATGGAAGAGGGGAGTAGTGTAACGACCCCTAGATCAGTTGGTCTAGCTTACCGAACCTCAGCACAGCCAATGGTCCTTCTAGGACATGGACAGGAATGGTACCAGACAGGTGCAAAGTGACCTAGCAATCATAAGTACCTTTCACGGAAAAAGGGTACTTAGGTACCTAGTTATGTAGGGTAACCCAGCAAGGCCGGGTAACCTTGGTGAACACTTAGGTAGGGTAACCCCGCTAGAGAGGGTAACCCGGAGCTACCGTCAGGCAGGGTAACCCTCTTGAGTAGGGTTCCCCGGAAGCATGGTTAGGCAGGGTAAGCCTTTTGATAGGGTAACCTATCTCCGCAGTTAGGCAGGGTAACCCCTTAGTCAGGGTAACTGGGAGCCCTAGGAAACAATAGTAAGAAGTGGAGACGCCGCCGGGCGTGCTATATTCGTGTAACCAGGTGTTTCTAGCTCGTGGAATAGCGTGTAACAAATAGGTCAGTTGCGCAGAACCTTCTGGTAACGCAACGTGGCATTACACAGACTTCCGCAGCGATTTGCACCATGATAGGGCCAAGTTACCCTACCTTGGGGATCGCGGATGAAATCGTGAACCTCAAGTTACCCACCCCTAATGTTACGCGAAACGCGAAATCCTACTACAGGTACCACAGGGTGGTTGGAGTGATTTGTGCGCGTTCAACACCCTCTTGTGGCTCCCACGTTCGCCCCTTGCGACGGGTGGGAAAGGATGACAGTTAGTAAAAGCCTAACAAAACTGAGAAATTGAAGGTGGCAGCGTAACCCCGTATACGTCACTGCCCTACTTCCGACCAGATGCTGTCCGCAGGATATATAGGGGTGGGCGACGGCCGACCCGGGCAAGTTGTTAGCTTTGACATCAGATGGCCTTCCGAGGGTACTCTAGGTGCCTATAATCCCTATGGGAGGTATGGGGGTCCCCAGGAATAGCTATCTGAGAGTCAGGGATAAACGGAAGTTTGTGGGGATAAAACTCTACTAATTATACAACAATGGCCCAGGCGCTATACCCTTACTGAGGGACGTTACAGGACTCTACGAGGCATTCAATTATATCACGGCTAAGGTGATCCCTGAACGGTTGACTATAGGTAGTGCCTATTGAGCCAACTCAGTAAAGACACTTACCGGGGGAGCTACGCAGTCACAAGAAAAGCTGCAGATAGCCCAAGTAGACACAAGTTGACTGCAGTGCTTGCATAGACGGAAATGGCCATAGGGCTACTGTGTCTCATACCTAGCTCTGGGTCCAAAGTCGCATTGTCAGTTGGCCATTGACAAGACGGCGATCGGAAAGGTTTTTCTCTCATGCAGGCATAATCAAAATGCATTGCAGAAACCCTTTATGATTGAACGGACTCAACTTACCCGTGCGATCCAAAGGCCCTGAAGTTAATTCCGGAAGGGCCATATGTCAGATGATCCCTGAGTGGAGAAGGGAGCTCTCTTAACGGTCGGAGTAGGAATGGGTGTCGTTGGCTTTATAATTCTACTTAAGTAAAAGCGAACGGCACTCTACTCTGATAGCCAACTATCCTCTCGAGAGGACTTGAATTGAGTGAAGCTCTGGCTTAACGATATTAAGTTTTACCATTGATTCAATTATTTTATCTTTACCTTCTGTAAACTTTGCGTTGAGTCTTTTGGTGCGGTGGCAACCTTAGGATCCATCTTCCTATAGGGTGCCCCCGTTACACATCCTATGTGTCTACCAGACCTGAAGACATGAGTGCCCAAGTCAGGGGGAGGGACACAAACTTACTTACCAGAAGATTATGCGAAATGGGAATCCTAGGCCCAAATCGCATTAGTGGCCAAATTGAGACTGCGATCAGCCGGAATATCGAAGTTTTACTCCGGTTCGTCCGGGTCCACCGTAGTGCTATACAGCCCTGGCCCAGTTTTCCTCCTGTTTTTCTTCATGCCTGCGGGCGACCTGAAAGGCTGCATTGCGGCTGTTGCAGATGACTCAGGATGGTGGCCGTCAGAGCTTGAGTCATTATCACTATCTGCAGACTCCTCGTCGCAAGGGGTGCCTCTTTTAATACCAGTGCAAAAAGTGAGGTTGACAGGTGGGGGAGTCTCAGGTCCCACGTGAGCGCGATGTGCGTAGAAGAGCAGTTCCATTGGCTCACTTGATGGATTCATTACCCACCAGATATGGACATTATTGCTATTAGTGATTATGATCATTTCACCATGCGGCAGCCGCTCCTCTGGATCGTCAAGCTGCAAACATCCTCCCAATCTGCTCGCACCAACAAGGTGTAATGACCCCTAGATCAGTTGGTATAGCTTACCGAACCTCAGCTCAGCCTGTGGTCCTACTAGGACGTGGATAGGAACGGTACCAGACACCTGCAAAGTGACATAGCAACCATAAGTACCTTTCTTGAAGAAAGGGTACTTAGGTACCTAGTTAGATAGGGTAACCCAGCAAGGCCGGGTAACCTTGGTACACACTTAGGTAGGGTAACCCTGCTAGACAGGGTAACCCGGAGCTACAGTCAGGTAGGGTAACCCCGAAGCATGGTTAGGCAGGGTAACCCTTTAGATAGGGTAACCCATCTCCTCAGTTAGGCAGGGTAACCACTTAGGCAGGGTAACAGGGAGCCCTAGGAAAACATGGTAGGCAGTGTAGACGCCGCCGCGTGTGCTACATTCGTATAACCAGGTGTTTCTAGCTCGTGGAATCGTGTGTAACAAATTGGTCAGTTACGCAGAACCTTCTGGTAACGCAACGTGGCATTACACAGACTTCCGCAGCGATTTGCACCATGATAGGGCCAAGTTAACCCTTCCTTGGGGATCGCGGAAGAAATTGTGGACCTCAAGTTACCCTCCTCTAACGTTACGCGAAACGCGAAATCCTACTACCAGTACCCCAGGGTAGTAGGAGTTTTTTTGGCGCGTCCAACACCCCCTTGCGGCTCCCACGTTCGCCCCTTGCGACGGGCTGCAAAGGGTGACAGTTGGTAAAAGCCTAACAAAATTGAGAAATTAAAGATGGCAGCGTAACCACGTATACGTCACTGCCCTCCTTCCGACCAGATGCTGTCCGCAGGATATATATAGGGGTGAGCGACGGCCGACCCGTGCATGTTTTCAGTATTGACATCAGATGGCCTTCCGAGGGTACTCTAGGTGCCTATAATCCCTATGGGAGGTATGGAGGTCCCCCGGAATAGCTATCTGAGAGTCGGGAATAAACGGAAGTTTGTCAGGATAAAACTCTACTACTTACACAACAATAGCCCAGGCGCAATACCATTACTGAGGGACGTTACAGGACTCTAAGAGGCATTCAGTTATATCACGGCTAAGGTGATCCCTGAATGGTTGGCTATAGGTAGCGCCTATTTAGCCAACTCAGTAAAGACACTTACCGGGGGAGCTATGCAGTCACAAGAAAAGCTGCCAATAGGCCCAGTAGACACAAGTTGACTGCAGTGCTTGCATAGACGGAAAAAGCCATAGGGCTACTGAGTCTCATACCTAGGTTTGGGTCCAAAGTCGGATTGTCAGTTGGCCATGGACAAGACGGCGATCGGAAAGGTTTTTCTCAACTGCAGGCATAATCAAAATGCATTGCAGAAAACCCTTATGACTGAACGGACTCCACTTACCCAAGCGATCCACAGGCCCAGAAGTTAATTCCGGAAGGGCCATGTGTCAGATGATCCCTGAGTGGAGAAAGGAGCTCTCTTCACGGTCGAAGTAGGGATGGGTGTCGATGGCTTTATAATTCTACTTAAGTTAAGGCGAACGGCACTCTCCTCTGATAACCAACTATCCTCTCGAGAAGACTTGAATTGAGTGAAGCTATGGCTTAACGATATTAAGTTTTATCATTTGATTCAATTATTTTTATTTTTACCTTCTGTGAACTTTGCGTTGAGTCTTACGGTGGGGTCGCAACCATAGGCTCCATCTTCGTATAGGGTGCCCCCGTTACAGTATATGGTTAAGCTCTTCGCTTAACTCTCTCCTGAGAATTGTTGCTCCTCGACACCTGTTTCTGACATTTACGAGTACTGGTAACCTTGTCAGGAACAGGTAGCCTAGGGCCCTAAGTATTATGTCTGAAATGTCTCTTACGCGTTCACAACGGACCACCGTCCCTCCCACTCTGGGCCCCCTCTTGGACTACGATGTTATCGCAGACCTATAGGGCCTGGGTTGGGAGGCGGTTACGAAGTTGATTGAAGCGGCACCCTTTGAGGTACCTGAGGAATGTCAGACCATGGTGGTCCCCCATCCTAGGGCACTTATGGAATCCATCACCTACAATCCCTCTGTGATGGTACCTGAGGCGGTCTCTGAAGGGGTTACTTTTGAACATTTTACCAACTAAGTCTTTGAGAATTATATCCTACATGAAGTAGGCCGTAGGTTCGTTGAAGCACAGTCCCAACTCGAATGCTTTGTGGAGGCAAAGCAGACCTATTTTCATGAGAAAATGGTCAACATGGCCACCGAGTGGGTAAAGAAGTTCCAAGATGCCTATCGCCAGCAGGTAATGACAGCGCAAGCTCTGAAGGGTCGCCTAAAGGCCCTCGAGTAGGCTGTGAGTCAAGGAATCAGCATTGATTCCGAAAATGATGTGATCATGGAGCAAGCTCATCCACTTCCCCTTGTCCGCCCAGGACTGATCAGTTTTGCCCCGCACTTTGCGGAAGCCATGGCAAATGTCACCTGGCATGAGCATTTAACGCCACATGCCCGGGAAGCTTTGGGACTTGGCCTCACTCCAGGCACATCGTGGGTATCACCTTTCGCCCTCGCTGTTGAAGCCCGCCTAGCCAGCAGATCTCTGAGCCCTTCTGGTTCAGGCACGGTGCGGAGGTCTTCACGCCTCGCAGGGGTAACAAAGGACAAGAGACTCGCAAAACCTAAAACTACGACCGCCGTGGCAGCCCTTCCGGCTGAGCCATCAACGCCAACTATAGTTTTTGAAGCTGAGCCACCATATCCTGTGGCAGAGGCAACTCCCTTGCCAGCCACACCACAAAATCCGGCACCGCTTGTCCTTCCAACAGCACCGCCGGCTCCAGCCAAACCCTCGGGCAGCGCCAGGAGGACAGGGTTTCCAGGGGTAGAACCGCAGTCGGCTACGGCTTATTGTTCTCCTACATGTAGGATCGAGGGAAGACCTGATGGGAATATTACCTTTCACCATAGCCCGCCATGTACGAAAGGGACCGGTGAACTCATAATGCAAAATCCACAAGGTCCGAGGTTGAAAAAGACCCATTGTCGTTTTTGTGGTTCGGAATACCATACGGATGTGGGAGCTTGTCCCCGCTTCCAACAGTTAGTTCAGAGGGGAGTGGATAAGGTCCTTGCTGCTAAAGGTCGTCCATCCCCTGCACCTCCCACAAGACTGTTTTCCCCTCCGGAGGCTTCACTCCCAGAAGCCAGTCACGGAAGCTCGGAGGACCGCTTTAGCGGATATGAGGAACTATTGGGACTCCGTGGTGGGAACACCAGTGGAGATGGTGGTAGCAAACCACCAGGGGGTGGAAGCGTCGGTGAAGCAGGAGTACCGGGTGATTCCGACTCCTCGAACAGTAGGGACGAATCTTCCTCCTCCCTCCCCGATCTGAGCAGATTTCTGGGCCTACGTAAGTCGCGCTGGAATGATGCTAAGAAGCGACGGTATGATGAGCGGTGTCAAGCCTTGACGGACTTTCTTCGAAAGTACAACAAGAAATCCCATACTCGGCAGAAGAAGCCCGAGAAATTGGGGATCAAGGGGTTCAATGGAGACCCACTTGACACACAGCGATTTATCCAGGATGCGGAGATTAGGTTTGACTATTATCGACACTGTAAGCTGTCTGATATGGATAAAGTCAGTCTGATCATCGCGCTTCTTGAAGGGGCCACAAATAAATGGTACAACAGCATCCATGTACACATTAGCAAGGATACCACTCAACGGGCAGGAGGGACCTTTAACCCAAGCAATGAGTTGCGGACTTGTGGAGGCTTCCGAAAACGCCTAGAGTCCAGTTTCGGCGGTCACTCAGATCGGGATCGTGCTCTTCGTGAGTGGAATGTTTTGGCTATGAAGCCAGGAAGGGTGGAGCAATTTGTCGCTGAACTCATTCGCTTAGCCAGTGAGTGGCATTATGACGCGGTAGTAGTGAAGGACAAGGCCCGCATTGGCATGACCGCTGAATAGCAAAATGCTTGGGGTCTGAAAACTCCACACCCGCAAGCATACATCAATTACCTAAACCTGCTTCGCAACAATGGCCATCAGCTGGAAGACGTTGCATCCTTCAACAGAACAGTTGTTAAGGAAAAGCCTACCACCTACAAACGAGGAGATGACAGGTCGACGGTCGCTAAGCGACAATGAAAGAAGGAGCGTGGCCCTGGGAACCGAAATCCCCGCCCTCAAGCGAGCACAGCCAACCCCTCCCGGGTTAAGAAATCAGATTATGAAATCAAACATCGGAATATTCCGCCCACTCTGATTGACAAACGCCGTCGGTTAAACCAATGTTCGCGGTGTGGAACCGAGAGTCACTTTTGGAAACAGTGTACTGCTCCCGAACCCGTAGTGCAATCAATCAAACCCTCACGCAAGCGGTCTGCTACTGAGGCTGAGCATTTAGCACCTACGGTATCTAAACTCCGTCGCATTGAGGCTCCACCCCCTGTTGTCAAAAGGGTTACCGAGGTCCGCGGCTCTCCTCCTATTTTGGAGGTTGACACCGATGGAAGTAATTAGGTAAGCCCTTTAGGCAGTATCTGAGAAACCAGAAAGCTGACTACCATTCTTTGCATTAAGGCGCGGAGGAAAAGGGTAGAAGGAAAGGGAAATTTGACTAGGTGAGTCCCCTCACCCTTACAAAAGAACAAGGCTGATCCACCACTGTCAGGACAGGTTGGGATTACGGGTTTTCTTTTGTTAAGGTTTTGCGAGGGTTTATTTCTTATTTCCTTTGTTGTTTACTTGGGGAAGACCGATAGAGATGGTCTGGTTACATTGGGTTTTGATTCATTTATTTATATCGATCAGTCAGGACTTGATTAAGCAATTGTACTTATTTACAAGTTTACCTGAGGAGGGTTAAATACCCGAAATCTCACTGGCGTGATAGCAAACACCCACACTTTATTATAAACGAGAGATACATTATGACGCTTAAGCGATCAAAACCTGTTAGCGAAGAAAGACCCGCTAAGCGGCCGAGGCTAGTTGGCCCGCCGCGCCACACTAGGTTACTAGACGTAAAAGTCCTCTTGGACTGGAATTTCAAGAAGCATAGAAATAGTCAGGAAGCCTTACCTCTGTTGGACAGTTGCGCTACTGGTGCCGTGCTAAGTAGCACATGGGTTAAGAAAGCCCAATTACCATGTATCAGTTGGACTCATCCGACACCAATATCTGATGCAAGTGGCAACCAGATTCCAGGGTCCGGGGAACATTACACCACGACGGTGAGAATGAAGATAGGCGACCATGTGAATGATATAAGGTTCGAACTTGCGCATATGCCGCACACCAAGGTAGACGGCTATCTTCCGATGTCGTGGTTTAAGGACCACAATCCCGATATTGACTGGGAAACTGGTATTCTGAAGTGGCGTTCAGAATACTGTAAGACCAACTGTCTTGTCGCTAAGCGACGAATGGAGTTCATTACCAGTGAAGAACTCCTAGCCGAGGACAGTGATCAGGTATACCTTTTGGGTATGGCAATATATACTGGGGAAGATGGCAAGGACATTAGTGTCAGCCTACTACCAGAATATAGGGATTATGCAGTTATTTTCAGTCAAGAAAATATAACTTCCCTTCCCTGGCATACTGATATTGATCACAGGATTGAACTCGAGCCAGGGGCCAACCCGCCATCGGGGCCCATATACCCCCTCTCTAAGCGAGAATTAGATGTACTATATGACTACATCCGGGAAATGAAGGAACAAGGGAAGATCCGGCGTTCTACGTCGTCTGCCGGAGCCCCTATCCTCTTTGTGTCGAAGCTAGATGGTACACTTTGGTTATGTATCGACTATCGAGGGCTCAATAAGATAACTATTAAGAACAAGTATCCTTTGCCTTTGATGAATGAGCTACGAGATAGGCTCAGAAAAGCCACTTTGTTCACTAAGCTAGACATGAAAAATGGCTATTATCTCATCCGGATGGCACCGGGTGAAGAATGGAAAACCGCCTTGAATAGTGGTTATGGCCTGTACGAGTATACGGTGAGGCCGTTAGGGCTATGCAATGTACCATCTACCTTCCAGAGTATGATCAATAGCGTATTCAGGGATATGCTAGATGCAGGAGTCATCGCCTATAGGGATGACATCTTGATATACTCAGAGACGATTGAAAAACATGTTTCGTTAGTTCGTCAGGTAATGGAGAGACTGCGCAAGGCAGGTCTTTGCGTTAGCATAAAGAAGTCCACCTTCCACCAAAGGGAAGTTAAATTCCTAGGGTATAAGATATTTGAGCAAGGGATATCTATGACGACTCGTAAGGTAGAGGAGATCAAGGCTTGGAAGACTCCTCAGAATGTAACTGACTTTCAATGCTTCATGGGCTTTGCGAACTTCTATTGTCGATTCATCAACGGGTTTAGTAAAGTTGCCAAACCTCTAACGGATCTGACCAAGAAGGATGTAAAGTGGGACTGGTTACCCGCTTGTGAGCGGTCATTTGAACATCTAAAAGATTTGTTCACCAATGGTCCCATTCTGACACACTTTGATGGCTCTCGTCCCACTAAGTTGGAGACAGATGCCTGTGATTTCGCATTGGGTGATGTGCTATCCCAATTATGTGATGACCAGAAATGGCACCCAGTGGCCTATCACAGTAGGAAGTTCCTGCCTGCTGAGGTGAACTACGATGTTCAAGATAAAGAGATGACGGCGATCGTCGCAGCATTCAAGGAATGGGATCATCTGTTGCGCTCGGTGGAGGACCAGATTGTGGTATATACAGATCACAAGAATCTGGATTACTTTAATAGTACCAAAGTCCTAAACCAGAGGCAACACCGCGGGGCTGAATTCCTACAGCCGTTTAACTTCAAGGTGGTGTACCGAGAAGGCCGGCGTAATGAGGAGGCAGATGCGTTATCGGGCGTAGGGACTACAGCCCGGAAGGGGGGAGTGATCCTCTACCACAAACATTTTTTCGGCCTGGGCAGTGGTATATACAGCAGGAACGAGACCTCCTGCGCCCACAGATGTTACTTACTTGTCTAGGGTTTCGCCTGCAGTCTAGGTATCTGTTCGCCTTGCGTGCTGCTGCGAAACTAGACCAGGCGTACCTGGTAGTCCTGAAGGCAGTGGTTAACAAAAGTAACACTGTGAATGCCCATTTCGATGTGGAAAAGGTCTTGCTCACCTACAGGAATCGGTGGTATCTTCCGAAAGACGAGGGGCTTAAGCGAACAATCATGGAAGCTGAACATAATTCAGGCATCGCTGGACACTTTGGAACATATAAGAGAATAGCACGAGTTAAGGCAGACTTCTACTGGCCGAGAAGGGAGGAAAACATCACTGAATATGTTCTGACCAGTGATGTATGCCAAAGAAGTAAAACAATCCGGCATAAGAAGTTTGGCTTGCTTGAGCCTATTGAAGTTCCGATGAGACCATGGAATGCTATTTCCATGGACTTCATTGTGGCATTACCAAACTCCGAGGGATATACAAAGATTTGGGTCATAGTGGATAGATTCTCCAAGATGGCTCACTTTATCCCTTTAGCAACTGAGGTGCCCATAAAGGAACTTGCTCTCACTTACCTGAAGGAGATATGGCGATTGCATGGGCTCCCAGAATCGATCATTCCTGATCGCGATACCAGTTTCACATCCAAGTTTTGGATGTGTCTCATGGATCTACTACAAGTTAAACTCAATGTATCTACGGCCTTCCATCCGGATACAGATGGGCAAACTGAGAGGCTTACTCAGACCTTAGAACAGTATCTAAGAAGTTACTGTTCCTACCAGCAAGACGATTGGGCTGCACTGCTACCCATAGCGGAGCAGGCATACAATACGTTAGTATCCGAGTCGTCGAAGGTGTCACCCTTCGATGCGAACTACGGGCTTGTGCCACGGACGAATTGGTCCGGGGCCGTGTCTGAACATCAAAGTATAGACCCAAACACTGAACTTGTTGTCCAGGATTGGGATGGTACATGGCATGATATTCGAGAGACACTACAAAGGGCCCAGGAACGACAGCGGAAATGGCATGACCAGAAGCGTCTTCCATCACCAGAGTATGTCACCCTGGAGGGTGTTGTCCAAGGCAGAGCTAAGAAGGCAGACCGTGTTATGTTGGACTGACGTAACATTCGCACTAAGCGACCTATGGAGAAACTAGACTTCAAGAGATTTGGACCATTTCTAGTTAAGAGGAAAATACGGACACCGGCTTTTGAGCTACAGCTGCCTGCAAGGTAGCCAATCCATCCGGTCTTCAATGTGGGACTTCTGGAACCTTACCGTGAGGATCTGGTAGGCAGACCTGCTAAAGCCATACCAGAACCCAACAACGTTGATTCGGAGCCCAGCTATATAGTAAGAGCCATAGTAAATAGCCGGTGGTAAGGAAGTATGAAAGCAAAATTCCCATACCGGTTTGTACAATACTTGGTGTCGTGGGAAGGGTATGGCACTGAAGAAAATTTTTGGGAGCCTTTCGAGATATTGGAAGGAACCGCAGGCAAGGCATTGCTGCGTTTTCAAGACCGGTATCCTGATAAGCCAAGGGATCACCGTGTATCAAAAGTGCGCGAAAGCGGGATAAGTGGTTGAAAATCTGCCCACACAAGTCTACTAAGTCTGAGGACAGACTTATGGAAGAGGGGAGTAGTGTAACGACCCCTAGATCAGTTGGTATAGCTTACCGAACCTCAGCCCAGCCATTGGTCCTACTAGGACGTGGATAGGAACGGTACCAGACACCTGCAAAGTGACATAGCAACCATAAGTACCTTTCTTGAAGAAAGGGTACTTAGTTACCTAGTAAGATAGGGTAACCCAGCAAGGCCGGGTAACCTTGGTGCACACTTAGGTAGGGTAACCCTGCTAGACAGGGTAACCCGGAGCTACAGTCAGGCAGGGTAACCCTCTTGGGTACGGTAACCCGGAAGCATGGTTAGGCAGGGTAACTCTTTAGATAGGGTAACCCATCACCTCAGTTAGGCAGGGTAACCACTTAGCCTGGGTAACAGTGAGCCCTAGGAAAACATGGTAAGCAGTGTAGACGCCGCCGCGTGTGCTACATTCGTGAAACCAGGTGTTTCTAGCTCGTGGAATCGCGTGTAACAAATAGGTCAGTTACGCGGAACCTTCAGTTGACGCAAGAGGGCGTTACACAGACTTCCGCTGCGATTTGCACCATGTTAGGGCCCAGTTACCCTACCTTGGGGATCGCGGGTGAAATCGTGGACCTCAAGTTACCCTCCCCTAACGTTACGCGAAAGGCGAAATCCTACTACAAGTACCCCAGGGTGGTTGGAGTAATTTTGGCGCGTCCAACACCCCCTTGCGGCTCCCACGTTTGCCCCTTGCGACGGGTGGGAAAGGGGGACAGTTGGTAAAAGCCTAGCAAAACTGAGAAATTGAAGGTGGCAGCGTAACCCCGTATACGTCACTGCCGTCCTTCCGACCAGATGCTGTCCGCAGGATATATATAGTGGTGGGCAACGGCCGACCCAGGCAAGTTGTCCGTATTGACATCAGATGGCCTTCCGAGGGTACTCTAGGTGCCTATAATCAATATGGGAGGTATGGGGGTCCCCCGGAATAGCTATCTGAGAGTCGGGAATAAACGGAAGTTTGTCAGGATAAAACTCTACTACTTACACAACGATAGCCCAGGCGCTATACCAATTTCAGAGGGAAGTTAACGGACTCTAAGAGGTATTCAGTCTTATTACGGCTAAGGTGATCCCTGAACGGTTGGCTATAGGTAGCGCCTATTTAGCCAACTCAGTAAAGACACTTACCGGGGGAGCTATGCAGTCACAAGAAAAGCTGACGATAGGCCAAGTAGACACAAGTTGACTGCAGTGCTTGCATAGTCGGAAAAAGCCATAGGGCTACTGAGTCTCATACCTAGGTTTGGGTCCAAAGTCGGATTGTCAGTTGGCCATTGACAAGACGGCGATCGGAAAGGTTTTTCTCTCCTGTAGGCATAATCATAATGCATTGCGGAAAACCTTTAGGATTGAACGGACTCAACTTACCCGAGCGATCCACAGGCCCTGAAGTTAATTCCGGAAGGGCCTTGTGTCAGATGACCCCTGACTGGCGAAGAGAGCTCTCTTAACGGTCGGAGTAGGGATGGGTGTCGTTGGCTTTATAATTCTACTTAAGTAAAGGTGAACGGCACTCTACTCTGATAACCAACTATCCTCTCGAGATGACTTGAATTGAGTGAAGCTCTAGCTTGATGATATTAAGTTTTATCATTTGATTCAATTATTTTTATCTTTACCTTCTGTGAACTTTGCGTTGAATCTTTTGGTGCGGTCGCAACCATAGGTTCCATCTTCCTATAGGGTGCCCCCGTTACACAAGGACACGATATTCGAACCCCCTTGCCAAGACCCTGTTAAAGTTCACCAGCATGTCCGAAAAGGTGGGTTCAGTCAGCTCCATCCAGTTAACTTAGTTCCTGGTGTGCCTCTAGATCTTGTCCAATCCTGCGGGGAGTGGGCTGTCTGGGCGGACTACGGATGGCTTATCAAGCTAGACATGAACAGAGCGCGGGCTGGCGTGACCTGAATGAGCCGTATTAGCATATATTGTACATATTTATTGCGACTGTTGGAGGCAACTTACGATCATTTCCGGCGCCCACAGGGGCGGAAACACTGGGACAGCAACACCAGAGGGTGTGGCTGGTACTACCCTCAACAGGTCTGTCAACATTTGCTTATGCTTATTTTACTACCTGCTTGAGTAAAAATGCGATGCATTAGGTAAAATTTGACCCCGGCCTGAGGCTGGTTCCTAGAGTGCTGCCCTTTGTGTAATAGGCTCGATCGTAAGAGCATGATTCCGACTGGCGGCCTATTGGTCTGTAGTACTCCGCCTGCAGTGCGGGATCATATCTTCCTCTATTTTACGTGTCAGAGCATTCTGCCAGGCTCTGTACTCGGGACCAAGAGTTTTTCGGTGGGGGAAGCCGCAGAGATACTTAAACCAGCTGCTATCGCCATCATTTTGATGGCTAGGTTATTTTGTACAAGTGAGTCCAACCTTCGAGGCCATTGCCATTGTGGTCCGAGTGGTGGTTGATGTATCCGAAAGTTTCTTTTTTTTTTTCTAAAAATGATCTTTCAGCAAACGAAAGATATCCGCTAGTAGATGCTGGTAGCCTGGGCGATGAGGGGAAAATCGTTTATGCTAGAAATGAAAATAGAAATGAAGTAGGTCTATCGGACGATATAGGGAGATAAAGGGAGTTTTCCAGATGATAAATGACTGCTAGAAGGTTGTTAGCTAAGGAAATGCTAATGGATAATACTGAATCAGGCTGAGGATATACTGGTAATTGTGCGGACAAATGGCAAGTTGTGTAGAGTTTTGTAGGTCTTGTCTGGATGGGTAAGCAGATCGTGAAGGATGAGTTTGTGATTAAGAAAAGGATCATGTAGTGAGTAAGGATAGGTGGGAATGTAGAGCTAATATAGGCTGCATGAGGACGGTTTAGTGGGATTCATAGGATTGTACCCTGTACAAACTTGAAACATTGATATCTTGAATCTTGAAAGTCACATGATCAACACACACAAAGACAAAAGCTTTCGATAAGGTTTTAAGCGCCAACATAGCCACAAAGGAGCCGTTGACAATCCGCGACCTGAGGGCCAAGCCCTAGCGAAACAGCTCCAAGCCCGCACCATCTGGTTAGCAGTGACAATCAGGGCCTCAACCTAAAACAGTTTTAGTTTTATAATTTAACTGGGAATACTGGTTCAGGACAGCTTGAACGGTCGGACCCGTCCCTCATCCTGGTAAACCAACTCTAAGCCGCCCTTGTTTCAATTCTTGAAAGAAAGCTGCCTTTAGCTTTGAAAGACTAAATTAGCTATAGTGCGTCACCGCTTATTAGCTCGCGCCTGCTCCGCTCGACCACTTGAAGGAGAAATATCATAGAAATGCGCAATTTCATCAAACACAATATAGTGTCCTTATTGCAGGCGACGCTATAAACAGGACACTGCATACGAAAGGCAACTTCATATTATGCATCTTGATATCGTTCTATCCCTCCGTGCAATTGCAGACCCAGCCTCATTGGGGACGCCAGCTTTTCTTTGAGATGAAAACAGCATCCAGAGCGACTCGGACTACGAGTCTGATCACGGGTTGGAGATTCCTGTTTGTAAATCAGTGAGTAGTGAAGGAGATGATGAATATCTGTACTATTCCGATACGGAGGACGTTTCCCACCAACAAGGCAGGGGGCGCCCATCGAGTCAGGAACACCTACCCGGTGCTGGCAGAGCACGCAATGATGTCCCTGGCTATACAGAGGTGGATAAGGCCATGACGGAGGACCCCTGTAGCCCTTTCTTATCTGAAGAGGGCTTTGATTTGGCGAACTGGTTAGTCCGGAGTAAGTTACCGAAGTCGCAGTTCGATGCGTAATTTACAGAGGGCCTGGGTGGTACCGATAGTCGATCCTTGCAGTTTGCATACACCTTGAAGCAACACCTCGACGTACTAGACTAAATAAGAATGATGCTGCCCAACAGATCTTGTCACAATATGGCTGTCTGCACACTCTAGAAATTAGGTTGCAGACTATAGACGCACTTTCGAAAGGAGAAGATATGATCGTGATAGAAAATACTGGGATGAGAATGCCAACTTCCTCCAGCCGGTGTGCATCTCGGAGATATCTTAAAGGCCGTACTAAGAACATAGGCACAGTATCTGAGCTATGCCAAGCCCACAACATCGATTATTGCAACATGATGGAGGAGATACTATGTTATATCAAGTAGATTGCAGAGGACAACCCGCGGCTGCCTGCAGACCTCACCGAACTAGGATCACTTCCCGTTGAGCGATTTACGCAGCTTGAAATTCCAGTTGCTGACCTCCAGGAAGCGGACAGGTTCCAGATCCACTACACTAGCTGCACTAGAGCAAAGGCTTTCCACAACGGCAATCCCAGAAACGATTGGGTAAGGGTTCAGACTGGCGGAGAGGAGAGCTATGGTGAGTTGCGAGGTCGTAGGGTCGCACGATTATTAGGACTTTTCAAGATAAGATATATTCTAAGCGAGGCCGCAGATGTCCATGGGCTGGCATTGGTACACATACTCGACCCGATCAATAATGTGAGATTTGACTAGGCAAGCGGAAACATATGAGTTGCCATGCGGCACAGTGGTCTGGATAGGCAAATCGTTGCTATAGGGGCAGTGATTGCACAGGCGCATGTTATTCCTAGTGGAGAGAGGCAATAGATAGTAAATCATAGGATTGATCTGCGGAGGTTTAATAAAATATATTAAAAATATTAAACCATTCGGTATGATTATGTACAGTATATTTGTGGCCAAATTGAGGCCGGATACGTAGTGTGGCAATAACAATACAAGATGTCCATCATCAATTCGTACGTGTGCGTACTCTATGATTAGCATAAATCTGCGAACTAATAATAAAATATTATAAACCCATGCGGCTGAGTTGAAGCCGGACCCATAAGGTGGTTAGCCCTTCACAAGTGTCCGGCCTCAGCTCACCCGCATGAGTAATTGATCAATCTACGGACATTTAAAGAACAGTGAAACCATTCTATGTACTTGTTGTAGATTAAACTGTGAATGCAATTGAAAGGCCATCATGGAACTGGGAAGAATAGTACATTAGCGAAAAGAGTCCGCCAGGAGGCGCCCGAGGTTGTGCGAATATTAACGATTTAAGAAAAGAAGAGTGGGGTGCGGACGAGGAATGAAGCATTCAGGGATATTAGCAAACGGATCTAGGCCGCTGGAAGTCGAAAGGTGGCAAGAGTACCGCTGGATGTGCAGAGTTTACCAAGGGTACAAAGGATGCTGGTGGATGAAAAGATAAGGTGGTGGACGATTGAGGGTTTTGCTAGGTGCTCGGTAAGGAAATCGAGGCGTCAGGATGCACCGGACACAAGAAATAAAACGCGAAGAACGCCCAGCTGATCAGGGCACAGGTGAGGCATGTGGCAGACGGCGTACGTCCGAACACGTGCTTTTTCCGCCCGGAGTACTGAGTATTTTTGCTGATGCAGTTAAAATATCTGCATCTCTCTGGTATTTGTTTCCTTGTGAGGGTAGGGACAAATGGCTATTATTTAATGCAGGTGAGCTACTTTCCATTGATGTATCAGAGGTTGCTTTCACTTACTTTGCTTGCTTGTACTTTTGAGGGTGCTTGAGGAGGTATCCAGTGGCTTCTTTACAGTATCTGTGTGTATGGTACTACAAATCATGGCAAGAAGTTCAAGAGAGTGCTGAATGGCTTCATTACTCCCAGGTTTGGTAAAGGTTCATGGTGGCTTTAACTTCCCCAGAGTTGCCTGTCTCAATGGTTCTATCGTTACTGCTAGTCAGCCCTCTCCCTTTTGGGAGTGAGTGCCTGCATTTGCAGCTATCCCTTTGCATGCTAGATAGTCAGTAGAGGAGTGATAGATAGATTCGTGTGGAGTGAGGGATAGCGAGTGCTGTGTTTCTTAAATGGTTTCCATTTCTCTGTTAGAATCTTGGCTCTAATATGAGTAAGAGGTGATGTTGTTTTGAATATGATTGGAGTTGTAGTTCTGGAGATCTGAATATTCAGAGATAGGGTCCTATCGTATTATATCTTGAGGCACATCATTGAGTTCCTGAATTCAGGATAGATAGTCTGCCTGATAATTCTATACTCCAGGGATTATTCTCTTTAAAATTGACGTGGATAAGATTTATTATCCATCTCTGCTGCCGGCCACTGAGACTCTTCTCTGTCATAAGCTTGGTAAGACAGTCATGGCTGGTGACTATGGTGAACTTTGTATGGCACAGCAGGTGGGGGAAGGCTTGTATAGCCTGAACTATTACAAGCGCTTCTAGTTGCTGCATAGGGTAGTTACTTTGAGAGGCAGACAGTTTCCTAGAATGGTATGCTTCCAGTCTGGCTTTATTTCTCGTTGGTCCTTGGCCTATCGAGGCGCCACTGCTTGTAGGTCATGGATCAGTGCATAGCTATATTGGTTCTAGGTTGGTATAGTCACTAAGTCTAAGAACTTCATGATATTTCGCTGCCTTTTTCACCGCCTGAATGGCTGCTTCCTGCAAGTGTGTCCATATCCATTCATCATTGCCAGTAAGCTCTGTGAGTGGTACAGTAATGGTGGTGATGTGTGGTAGGAACTAGGAGATATAATTAACTATCTCACTAAAGCGCAGAAGTTCCCCACTATTCTGATGTGTTGTCAGTCATCAACACTTCTGATCCTCTCTGGTACTGGGTGAATGCCTTTATCATCAATTATGTGTCCAAGGATATCAAGTTTTTCTGAAAAGAAGACACTCTTCTTTAGGTTGGCATATAGCTGCGCTTTTTGAATCCTCTAGCAAACAGCTTTGATATGCTTTATATGGTCATGTTGTGTATAACTATATATCAGGATATCGTCAATGTATGCCTATAGAAGGACTACTAGTTCTTCTGATAGTGTATCCTGCATGACTCTACGTAAAGTTCCTGTCGTATTTGTATCTCCTTGCAGAATTTCATGCAGGCGCTGCCTCCCAATACTGTCTTGATAGTGTTGTCCTTGTCATCCTCAGGCCCACCCTGGTCTTCAAGTAGGCATCACTGAGGTATATCTTGGATTGGAAATTGGCTCTGCCTACACTATTCGGTATGAGCTGCTAATTTCGAATTGGAGCTTGGTCCTTCTCAGTATTATTATTCCTATAGTGACTGTCTACTAATAGTCTTATCCTACCATCAGGTTTCCCTTTAATCAACATGCTGACGCCTACTGGAGTTTATGATCTGTAGAGTATCCCAGCCCTGATTTGTTTCTCTATCCATGCCAGAAACTTGGGGATCAGACTTTTAGGGGTCTTAAACGTTGGCATCTTCCCATAAAGGTCTGGGTCTTGGAAAATAATCTAGTAGTTACAGTGCTGCAATGGTTGTAGGGTTTCAGGTATTTCTGTGACAAAAACCAGAGTGAACATCTTGTGGAAATCTGGTTTATCTTCCTGGTTGGCCATAACAGTGCGCGTCTGAGTGCTGGACCTAATGCAGGTTACACAGACTTTGTAGTCAGGGAAGTATAGTGCATTATTCCGGCAGTCTATAACTGTTCCAAAGTGTATGAGGTCATTCATACTCAGTAGAATATCATAATCTGATACTGAAGTGACCCTCAAGTGTACCTTAGGTACCTTCATGCTTCCAATTTCGATATCTGTGATGCAGGTGTGATTGCTGATTGATCACGATTTCTTGAGAGCCATTAGGAGCATTGTAGGTATCTTCTCATTAGTAAAAGGGATATTGTATGTTTTGACAAAGCAATTGTTAATTAGGTTACCTCCAATACTTCCAGTGTCTTAGCTGACCCTGACGGGTTTCTTGTTGGCTAGCATTGTGAAATCTAATGCTTGGAATGGCCTGGCTGCTTCCTTGGAGGTGCCAACAGTAGTCTTGTAAGGTATGCTAGTATTCCTTCCATCCAACTCTTCTGAGTTATCGCTTTCTGCCTCATAGTACTCTTCCTTGCTACTGGGGGTCTTCTGGGTGACAGTCAAATGATTAGACTTAATCTCCTTCTTTGGACAATTATTTACAATATATCCTACTTCTCCACACTAGTAACAGGGTCCTTTCTTGTACATCAATCTATTTCCTACTTGCCTGGCTTCTTATGTTTGGTAGTGGTTGATTATCTTGCTAGAGCTTTGGCTTTTCCTACTGGCTTGTTACTGGTTTGTTGTGTAAAGTTAATAGCTTTGTTTGGCGTATTTCTGGAAGTGCTGGAGGATCTGCTGCTACACTCATAGGCTCCTGTCTTCAACATTGTTGCATCTTATTTCTCTGCCAATTGTACAATTTGATTCCAGGTATCGGTATCTTGTATCTGAGTTTCCACATTTCTTCTGAACCTGGGATCTATGGCATGAAAAAATTAAAGTCTTTGTTCATAGTCTGATATAGAGTCTCTATGCACAGTTCCTCTTAGGTCTTGTAGTTTTCTAGCAATGTTGGAAATTCTCGTTGGCTTGGCACCTGAGGACCGCTGTATCTTCTCCCAGTTGAGGTTCAGGTTATCAGTATTGGGAGAAGCTACAACAAGCTGTTTGAATCGATTCTTGAATTCTAGGAGGTAGGGTTGGTTGACTACAAACTCATCCATGTGTTTGAGGTAGGCACTATGTGCGCCCTTTGCTGTTTAGGCACCATAGTAGTCCACTACATACTCAGTGTACTCAAGGACATCATACTTGGATAAATACTTCTTTACCTCCCTAAACCAGCCCTTGAGTTTGTCTGGTTGTAGATCTTTGCCTTCTATCTGAACTTAGATTGTTGTGGAAACTTGATCTTTAGTGTCCTTGGTTGTTCTGGAGCTTCAGCCATCGTCCTAGATTCTGGCGGAGGTGCTAGCAGGTGTCAGTGGGTTTCTGGTTCTATCCCTTTTCCCTGTGGTACTGGTGGTAATTTATAGGGTCCTGGGGAGTTTGGGAATCCGCCAAGTGTTGTCTCAATTCTTGAGGGTACTGCATAGTATGGCATGGTTCCAAACACTGTCTACAAGATACTTCTGGTTCTTAGTATCGATTCCTGTGGTGTCTCTGTTCTCTGGCTGTCTCTTTGGGCGATTTTATATGTAGTAAGGTCATCTTCTGAGTCTTTATCAAGGTCTCCAGATTCTAGGAAACTTTGTCTAGATATACGTGTAGCGTTACCTCCTCCTTCTGGATGTGTATCTGGATTCTTACCAAGTCTGCTGGGAGGTCTGGATATTCTTCCAGACCTAGGGGTAAGATCTCTTCTCTCTGTATTGATGAATGTAGTAACTGAGCTGGGAGTCTCTCCCTGCCACTCCTGCTTCCAAATAGTGCTCAAGAAAATGGAACAGTTATCCATCCTACTGACTGTTCTCAATCCGGAGAACTACATATCATCTACAGAGGTGAAAAAAATGTAAGAGATGCTAGCCTGTATGAATGGTTATATAATAGTGCCAAAGGTATAGCCTGTTATCGCTTTGGTGTATAAGGGAGACCTGCTGAGAGCGGAACGCAGGGGACTTTTATGTGCCCATGAGGACCGCCGGTCACTCGCACGACCTAAAACCCCAAGCTATACACAACTAAGAGGTAAAAGATTTTCTCTACTCACACACTCTCTCTCATGTCCACACACACACTCAACTAACTAATCGTGCCAATGTTCCACTATCTTGGCAAGACGCTAAGCGAGATTCAAAGTTTGACGGCATTCCTACTGAGTGCCAGACACCTTAATGGACTGGACAGCTCACGAAATATTTATTCCACAAAAGTAGAAACGATTACCACAGAAAGCCCAATATCTCGTAATAAAATCCTTTGAACCTAGTTTCTTCTACTCCGCTCCTAGACTGTCTTTCGCATTTCTTTTGAAATTTCCTTCCATTGCTTCTGAACTTTAGTTTCCGCAGCTTTGGTTACCAAATTAAGAGTGTCTTGTGCCTGCTAGAGCTGCTTTTCAAGGCTCTCCTTTTCCTTCGGACGTGCCATGGCTCGAGCCTCTTGTGCGTACAAAATAACTCCCTTTTGAAGGGATAGTCTGCTGCGCTATTGTCGTGTAGCGCGTGCAGGTTGGGCAGCTATGCTTTTCGTCAGGTCTTCGAAAGCTTGGGCACCAGTATGCGCCTGGGCGAGGCTCCCTTTTATAAACTTCTGAATGCTATTCTTTGCTGTTGGGGATAATTCATCAAGATCGACTTGAAGAGTATCCGCATATCTTTTCAAGCTGCAGATTGTTAGAGGGGGGGTGGGAAAGGGTTGTAAGGGTGGTGATGGTCTTGCTGGGTTTTGGGAGTTGGTAAGCTCATTCTCTATAAGCTTTCCAAGAACGATTTAGGGATTGAATTGAATGAGTCCTGTCTTTTTGAAGGCTGAGAGTATAGTCGTAGGCTAAAACGTAGATTTACGTATAGATTTAATTGCATTCAAAAATTTGATTTTATCAAAATTAGACCAGCCAGTTCATATTGCCATGTCCACTACTTTGGCGTGATAGTGTTTATATGGCTGGGAGATTACAACATCCAACGGTTGTAGTAAATGGGTACAATAGGGTGGGAAACTGAAAGGTATTATCTTGTGATCATCACAAAACTGTATAAACTCTCTCTTGTAAAGTTTGAATCGTGTCCATCGAGCAAAAGTAGACGCCATCAACTCACTTGACAGGAAAGGGAGTATTTTTCCAAATGTCGAAACCAGTCCATTGCCCGCATATCGTTCGAGTACCCAGTGTCTGAAACGCCAAATAAGAAATCTCCAGGAAGATCTCTTGATTATATCAGTCTTCCATGTGGAGAGCGCCGGGAACAATAATCATGGGAGGGAGCATAAAACCATTACCACAGAGAGTTTCAATTACTTTAACTAATCCCGATTGCTGGAACTGGCTATGTACATTGTCAAGGTTAACCCGCATCTAACTACCCATTGGTCTCTCCTGATACCAATTCTTAAGCCGGATTCGTCAAAGTTATAACAAACAGCCGGTAGGACGCCAAGTTTCTCTTTCAGCTCTTGATTCCGATGAAACCAATCCCGCTGATAATCGCTGTGATGACCCTTTTTTCGCTTGACGTCTAGAGTCTTCTGCTTTCTAATCAGATCAGGGATCCTGTCAAGCATGTGGCGTGTCCGCTTCTTACTCACTCTAGTAGGACTGGTCTCCCCAGGTTAGTGTGAACGGAAAAGAATTGAGTTGACATAATCGTGAATCAGATGATAGCGAGGCGCAATACCCATTTCGTCTAACTTAATAAGATACTAACATAGACCAAGTTCTTGGTCCGCTGTCAATTTCCTATTAGGAGCAATACGTTGTGGCCGGGACTGATGGCCATTCCAGTGGGAATACAGGTGTCCTTTGGGCACATCGAACTCACGCGCAATTGCAGTCACATTTTTCTTTAATTCTGCACGAAGCCTCTCTAATGCTTGCTGAATCCGGGCCTCTATATCAAAATACCTTGCGACTGACATGATGGTGTTGTCGGATGGTGGGCCTTGGTTGGAGGTTCAGCAGTATTATATTTATTGGATAGTTTTGTTGAGCTGTCCGCTCCGTTGAGGTGTCTGGCACTCCATAGGAACGCCGTCAAACTTTGTATGTCGCATAGCGTCTTTCAAAGTGACAGGAACCTTGGCATGTTTGGGGAAAACATGACCATGATATATCCATCCATCCCAGTGATAGCGACATCGATCTTTTCTCATCAAAGTAGGCCCCCTAGTTCTCTTCCATGCTCTGTTACTGAAAAAGGAAAAAAAAACATAAAAAAACCCCGTGATAACACAGGATGGCTTATGGCCGCATGCCCGCTTCTCAGCTCTCTTCTGGTCGTAATAGAAACAACAGTGACAATAGAGCCTCTAGTAACAAAAGAACCTTCTTTGGTAAGTCAACTTCTTCATTCTGTATCTGCATGCTAACAAAGAGTAGAAAGAGAAACACCGGCATATCGTCACCATCCGTATCACCCCTGCTTAGCTCCCGATACTTTCCGCTTCCTTACAAAGAACGCTTACGCTCTCCGCACTTCCTTCGTGAACCTCTTTCCCACACCTCCTTCTACCCTTTGCATACTAACATAGGAAAGCCAAAAGAACTCCCTGGCAAGTCAACCGCTCCTTTCTGTGTCGTTCCCGCTAACAAAGAACGGACAAAAGAACAAGCAACACCTTCCATCAACCTTTGACCCCGTTCCCGTTACAAAATCCCATATTGCCCGCTTCCCTTCTTTACCTCACTTATTACTAACAATGAAAGGAACAGCAAGACAAACAACGGCCTATGGGCTTTCTTCGCATCTGCGCAAAAACATTTCCCGGTCTAGAATGCTTGATCGGAATGGCTGCAGCGGTGGAGGAAGTCTCCACAGTGACCGGCGAACAAACGAGCTGCGGAAGGAAAAAGAGTGGCGGCAGATAATAAATGGCTTCTTTCATGCAAAGGGGCGTACCGTGAACAAACCTCAGACGATGGATGGAGGACTAAGGACGCTGGATAGAGTCTGGTGCACTGTGGACGCTGGATGGTGGATGGTGTATAGTGGATGGTGGATGGTAGGGTGGTGAATAGTGGACGGAGGACTGTGGACAGAGGATAGTGGACGCAGGACCCAGAATGGAATTTATAATGATCGAAGAAACAAAAAAAAGCATGCGCAGTAGCATATGGGATTTTCAACAGGGACTACATTAGAGCAAGCTGGCACAATAGGATCGCCATTCAACCAAATGTATATTCACTGCCTTGGCATCTGTCAGAAGTCTGATGTCTCCTGTTAGTCCGGAGACCACTCTCAAATATATGAAATCTTTCCTGCAAGTGCTGAAGCTCTTGAAACCCGCAGCCACTATCATTTCCTGTGAGTGTACAGCTACTGTAATCCTGTAGCCCTGCCACAGTCCTAGAAAGCCTGTGGCTTTCTCACATTACTGCCACTATCCTACTGCTGGTATACATGACCTGTTCCTTTCCTTGGAACTCCTCGGGCACAATCCTGCTTGTCCTTCTAAGCATGGAATATTCAGAGTGCTGGAATCTAGAGATTCCAGTACGGATATCAAATACAAAAGAAATCAAATCAATTGAATGTAATCTGAATAAGGAAGGGCTAACAAGAGTAGTAATCGAGAGACTGGAACATGTACACATGTAACAAAAACATACAGGGCCAATAAAAGGAACCATTAAGCTATTCTGTATTATAAATCGTTCAGAATCATGGTCTCCACTTTCCCTTGCAAGATATGACTTCTTGTTGTATTTCCTAATACATTGTAGCTTTGAGAACCTTATTGTACTAGCAATTAGGTGACTGTCTAACAATTTGTGCTATTGTAAATGTATAGTACAAAGAGCTTTTTTCTAGGTAAACCATTTAGAATAGCTGAACCTTTTTGATCATTCTGTATTTGGAAGTCCAACACTTATCTCTATTCGCCAAATAAACATCATACCTCTTTTTTTTTTTTTGTTAAATCCTTAGTTTTATACGTACTAAGTACAGGAAAATCCTGGCATTCACCCTGAGGTATGGCTTAAAAACCCTAATAATATAAGAAACTTCGCCTCCACCATAAAATAACAAATAACAATACAAACTCTATCATAAATATCAAGTCATCAGCCCCAGGGCGAAAATTCAAGATCAGGAGTTCAGGTCTGAGTCTCTCGTAAACGGAAAAATTCCCAACCTAATTAGAAAGTTCAACCTATTCTGTATTACAAAAGGAAACAAAAGCCTTCATCAAGGCTTTCCCTTTATCCCCTCTTTCCCATAGGGGTGAGCCTGGGCTTATATCAAACATCCCCAGATCTACCCCCTCCTTTAGCTGAGCCAGGCCGTGGCAAACAGTAATGACGTGTTCGAAGGTCTGAACTGACTATAGATATAGGTCACAAGTCGGATCCTGGTCATGGCTGGACCAGGTTGCCTACCCTCTTAGATAGCTCTTTTTCGATCTCATCTGGTGTATCCAACCGCCCTGGAATTTTGGAAGCATTATCAAAGTTCAGCAATCGCGGTATGGCAGTCGATATATATAGTACTCCGGGTATGCCTCCTGTACACATATCTTATGTACCTCTTTCCTAACCCACTCCATGGCCTCGATATACGCCCATGCGGAGTCCTCTTGTACCATTGCGACTCGGTTTGGCTATACCAGAAAGGGCCATGACTGTTATATCACAGCAGCTGTAGCCCCTATTTCTGCAATCGCGAGGCGGACCTGGACCAAGGTGGTAGAAGTTGATTCCCAAACCTTTGGGCGTAGACCGCCACTTCTGACGAAAGCCTTCCTCCTATTCGTGGGGTATCTGAAGCTGTCCCGGAGCGGGAAGCTCCCAGGCAGCATTGCAGTCGCAATGTTATTCCGTGGAATGGCAGACGTTATGCGGACTGCCGCCATAAGGACACTAGTAGCAGATAGAGTCGGACCGAGCCTAAACACCCCTCTGCTGACAAAGCCATCAGATTGGTAGAGAAGAAGGCGTTGGTAATCTATCAGAGGACTCGATTCTAAAACGTCGGCATCTTATTCATCATGTTAATGCCTGGGGTGAGGATCTCTACCCCGTATATCATGGTTGGCAATAGGATACCTTTGGCCAATCTTCTCTCTCCGTAGGGCGAGAATCCTTTTGCCGGCATCGATAGTCTCTGAATACGAAAGAAAGCAGCCTGTGTAAGCACCAGCCTTTTCGTAAAATATCTCGTTACTTCTTCATTATCCCCTAGCCAAAAACCTACCCATTTTGACACTCTCCTGGCCTGCTGTATAACGTGAGATTGAAATCTTATCGGACACTCGGAGACCTCTTGCCTCTCTCTCAGTGTTGTCCAGTGCACCAGCGCTGTCTTGGTGCTACTGGGGGAAAGGTCCTGATCTTCTTCACGACTGTTGATCCTTTCAACCTCCTCCTCCAGCAAACGCAAATTTCTATACCATGAATTGGACGCAACTGTAATCTGGAAATCGTCCACATATGAAGGAGAAAAGCTCTATTCTGGGTTATCTGCCATGTGTAGACCACGAACATATATTACAAAGAGGAGTGGGGACAGGGGGGAGCCTTGCGGGATCCCACGATCGATTCTATATTCCGCTCGTAAGCTGCCCGTATAGGCCTGTGTAACCTTTCGGAAAGCGACAAAATTCCGTATCCAACAGGTTATGTATGTTGGCACCTCCTGGTTTCATTCGAGGATCCCCATGAGCTTCTTATAGTTAACGTTGTCAAAGCCCCCTTTCACATCCAGGAAGACCATTGAGACCTTCTTTCCGGAGAATTGACCCTCCTTGACCCAGTGTTTCATTGATAAGAGTGCATCCACAGTGGACTTGTGTGGCAGTCTTCCAGTCGGATTGATGCTATACATGTCTGTTTTATAAGCAATCTTCATAAGGCGTTGATTGACTATTCGTTCCGCAATCTTCGCGAAAGTCTGCATCAGAGCAATAACCCTGCAACTAGAACATTCTGTGTAGTCAGTCTTTCCCGGCTTTAGCAGAATCACCCCTATTGTGCCTTAGAGTCATGGGGAGTGCATTCCCCATCTTAGGTGGTGCTCCACTAGTAAGGGCAGTACGTTTTCGTTAAGACGCCTTATGTTTTTCCAAACCCCATATGGGACCTGATCTGGCCCAGGGGCTGATTTGTTGGTACACTTCCCAAGGCGTCCCATACCTCAAGCGGTGTGAACCTATCTGCCGAACGAAGTTCCCTCAGGTTGGGATGTTTCGACGATATCGGGTTCTGATTTTCCAGGAAAAAGTGACTCATGAGAATTGCCACAGTGTCATTTGGTGTATTACTAGCTATACTTGGTACTCTGTTTGGGATCCGGTGCTTGGTGAACTGATCTGCCTTCCACACTTCATTTTGCTTTGCTGAGGATAAGAACTCATCCCAGTATTTCCGCTTCGCCTTCATAATTGCAGTCCGGTATGCTTTCCTCGTTTCCATTTTTTCTTTCACCCTGCTCCGGTCATGTTCAACACGCAGGGCAGCAGAGGTATAAACCCTTCTCATCTCAGTGATGTCTGGTGTCCACCACGCCTCTGACCACCTCGTTGGTCTCTTCTTTGGGGCCCAGCCTTTTACCATCTGTATCAACCTCAACAAGTTCTCCTCAAAGGTCTTAATGGCCGTAGCTGGGTCATTGAGATTTTTGTATTCATGATCGACATAATCATTTAGGGATGATTCTATCTAGGGGGTGGGGACTCCTTTCTCATCTCACCATTTGATCTTGTCGCAGTCTGGAGAAGGTGTCGCCAAGTGTAAGTCCTTCGAGTCCAGTTCTGTGAGTATGACTATATGATCCGATCCTGTCTATTGGAATAGGTTCCTCCACATGGATACCCGCACTAAAAATGCTGAATTGGCTAGTATGTAATAGACGACCGAGGGTCAATGTAATGTAGGATTGTATGGGAATCTCGTGTAGACCCAAGGTGTATTCATGATCACAAAACCACTCTATGCTGCCAGCCACATATAGTGCTCGCCCCGCCTTTATCCCCCGGATTCCACATACTGTAGCAGGTCAGTAAAGGTCGTGTGTATATTTAAATCTCTGACCACAAGTGTCGGTTCGTTCATTTCAATAAACAGTTACTATAGTGGTACCGTATGTCCCCCTTCGTTCCTGTTGGTAGTATTTATCAAGCCAAAGGAATGACTGTCACCTAATAAAGGTCACTCCTTTCCAAAAACTCTCTAGTACAAAATGACAAAATCCTTTGAAAACACGACCAAGGAAACACTAATCAGAGTCCTCAGTGCCACCTAGGTACACACCCATACCTTGGGTTAGGGTAAAAAAACATACTTGTAACCTGGGGCCCTGAGGGATTGCCCATTATACAGTGGGTGGTCCCCTACACATACAAAGGAAACTTTAAAACCTCTGACAATATTAAATAAAGAAAGAAACACACTATTGCTCCAGCGGCAATTATGTTGTACAACAATTATTCTCCATCTGCTCTTTTCATTCGAATGCCCTGTTCGCGACATACTCGCCCAACGGCCTAATTTATTAAGGGGGTGACACCTTCGTCGCCTAGTGATGCGGCCTGGGAAGCCATTCTTGAATCATAGTTCTCATTTGCAGTCTCTATCACCCTTATCCTCTCCGGGCAAGCCAGGTCTAGAGCCAAATGTTGGCCCTCACAGGCAGCACATTTGGCAGGTGACATCATGCAACAAGCTGGGATAGCCTTCCGTGACCCTCTGTATGCCGGTTCGTGGCATCAATGTTTTTTTTCAGTATGCTGTTGCGAGCAGATTGGGCTTAGGGGTAGATTCTTCTTGCAGCCTGCCAGGGGTTGGCCATACTTCCAAGAGCGGTGTCATTGCATCGTAGCCGATGCCTGCCACATCACGTTCGACTGTTTGTATTTGCCCATAATGAGGACTGATGATTTAACCTTTGCTACTTCGTTTGCCAAAACCCGGATTATGATCAAAGTGGCTGTCTGTTTATCAGAAACGGCCCGGTCTGGTTTCTGAAACTTTGCCGCCACTATATCTATCTTCTGGGTCGCCTTGAATGCCTCTTTTACCACCTTGTCCAAACCCTTTTTGTCCTTTCGGATCGCCGCCAGGGACACACTATGCACAATTACGTTGATATCTGTGGGCGCCCTTCTAAAAGACAGGAACTGTGGACTCCCGTCGTCGATAGTCTTGTTTAGTGCTACCGTCAGCTTGTCTAGGTACCGTGTATATTGTCCCCAGTCTGTCCCGGCTGGGGCAGTCAAGGTAACTGTTCCGTTCGTCCTATTTGAGAACACCTGTAAATTCGTTGGTGCCTTCCATTCGCATTTTAACAGGACTGTTGCGACAGCAACGGATATCTTTATTTCATCACGGGCTGGGTCGACTAATGGCTGTGGCACCTACCTAGTCTCAAAGATCTTGCTCCTTGCTAGGCTAGTGGACGGGTTCTTCGGGAAAATATAGCTTCCTCCCTTCTTTGAACTAGGATTCTCTTCTGGATTCTCGTGCTTTTTCTGCTTCAGGGCCGTGGGGTTCAGTGGCGTCGGGCATGGTTCGGCCTTTCTCTTATTTCTAGCTGGGGTCTGTATTTCAGATCGTGGTGGCGGCTAGGAGGCCACCTAGGCGTAACTTCAGGCTAATGGTTGGTCTTGTCTTTTAAGAATTGTTTTCGTTCCGTTCTTAGAAGCTGCAGCCAGGCTCCACGATAGGTCGTCAACCATTCTGATGAGGTTCCTAGTCGTGCCTGTGAGCGTCAGTACCTGATGGCCATGCGCTATAACCACTGTCATAATCGGATTTCCTGAATTTGACAAGATATCGGCGTCGAAAGACGAGACATTCCATGTAATCAGTTTGTTCTTTGGGGGTCCTTCAACCTTGAGATAGTTCATAACTACTTCCATAGGTTCCTTGGAGGCGAGGTCAGGGCCTTGGTCTTCCTTGCCTTCCAGGCTCGGTGTTGACAGCGCTAATAAGCCTTCCTCGGCTCAATGTCACTTTCTATGTCACGAGATGCCATGGCGTGAGTTGGAAATCCGTTGTGTTCGTTTTTAGGTTCGTATAATGTAACGTTTCAGATATCGCCAATTTTAACGGGGGATTTTCTAACACTTCCCGAAGTTTTGAAAAAAGTGCAAATTTCAACTTTACGGAAAGAGCGCAGGAGGGAGCATGCAAATAAACATCATTCTTCTCCAGCTGATTTGTACAATACTACTTAATTCGATCTTCTAGTACAAAATGTTCAGTCTATAGCGATTAATATTCTGGGTTTATAAGCAAGTTAGTATAAATCTTGAGAGGTAGTATTACGGGTATTTAAATGGATAGGAATGTAATTTACGAGATAAAGTAATTGTCACAAATCGTGACTTAGAGTGATTGAATGTTTCAGATGACTCACGATTTGTAATATCATTTATGATTATGATGTTTTGTTTTATAGTTATGGTTTCATGACCCACTATTATGAGGTCATATGATGTTAGGACTTTCGCACCTGACTACCAGTATGAGTCAATGGTTTCACACATGTGACGCGATTAGCGCAAATGACCATTTATATGAATTGGATACTATGGGGAGTGTATACTATGACTCAAGCTATGAGTCAAAGGATGTTTGCAATAATATGACTCAAACGGCAGTTATAGTAAGGAGGTGACCCATAGTAAAGTCACCAGGGTTAGGGTTGTCAGAGAGTGCCTATATAAGGTAGGTCACGGACACAGATAGCTAGCTCTTCACACAACCACTTAAGTTACTTCCTTTGTTATATTTTACCTATTGGTTCAATCCATACTTTACTCTCATAATAACCATCCGTTAATATCACCGACGGAAAGGTGATGCAAGTAAGGTATTGCTAAAGGAGCAGGCGCAAGGGCTAGGAGTGAGAGGACTTACCGTTCCTAAGGCGACGTAAGGCTAGGAGATCTGACTAGCGATAAGACCAGTGGTACGTATCGTTACCTGTTGCAGTTGTAGAAGAAAGTGTGCCTTGTCCGGCAGACTAGGGAGAGGTTTGTAACATTTGGTTACGCCTTTGGCGAAACTTAACGAAAACAAAACGGATTCACCTACAGATACAGAAGTACCAAACATCAATGATCCATAGACTTTCTTAGGACTACAAGCAGAACTTGGACAAGCTCTAAGCGAGATATCGCCAGAAGGATCACCAAGACCTTCAAGCCCAGTCACCCTGTAAGCAAAATCCAGATCAGGGTAAGTGCGCTCTGGAGTATCTCCGATACATAGGATCTCGTAGGCAACAGGACCAGCGGATATGATAACTCTTACTAGAGCACAAGTCCTAGAGTTGATTCTCTCAGTAAAAGAAAATCGACCAGAACAGACCGTACGGAGGCCAAAAAACAAATCCCCAGACACCTTCACTGGAGACCGCACCAAACTGCGAGCATGGCTAGTCCAACTGGCAATGTACTACACAGCACTAGGACAGGGAGAGAACGACGACGAATTAAAGGTGAACTTTGCCAAATCCCTATTCAGGGAATTGGCATGCAAATGGATTACTCCCTATGTGGAAGGCAAGACCCCAGCCGCCTGGAAGGGCTAGGCAGAATATCGGGCAGCACTACGCATCCAATTTGGTGACGTGGATGCCAGGGAAATAGCAAGAAATAAGATCGAGAAAATAAAGCAAGTAATACGGAATGTGACTGATTTCTTGAACGAGTTGCGACTATTGGCCACCGAGGCGGAATACGACGAAGCAACCATCGGAAGGGCCTTCCTAAGAGGCCTACATGAAGAAGGTCCGAACGCATGGGGCATGAGGGCTCAGGACTTCACGACGACAGAGGAAATAGCGGTATGGGCCATAAATCAGGAAAATCGCTTGGACGTTATCAAACATGTCCAAGGAAGATCAAAAACCAAAACATACGACAACGCCAGAAACTATGACAGCACCTTCAAGATCCAACGACCACAAGAGTCTCGCATAGATCCATAGGACCGAGATGCGACTAGGCGAAGGCAATCTCTTAACATATCAAAAACCGAATATTGGCGGAGACAAAACAACAATCTGTGTATGGCATGTGCAAAGCCAGGAAATATGATGAGAAACTGCACCAACCTGAAGGACGAGAAAGAATACCCGGCGTGGACAGTCAGTAGGGTTCAGAACCCACGATGGAAACAAAGAACAACGATCCGCGAAATGGACCTCGAAAGTGAAATGACAGATGAGGGAAAAGACGACGGTCCCCAATATGTGATAGTGTGAGAGACAAGTGGATAAAGAAACCATTCGAGATACAAAACTTCTACGCGGCACTAAACAACATGGAATCATTGGAATAAGGAAACAACCATGTCATGGTAAAAATGCGCCTCCATGGCAGAGAAAAGATTATCAGCATCAGCCGGATGATTGACTCCGGAGCGACTGAGGAGTTTATTGATAAGGAGGTATAAGAAAAGTCTGGCATGCCTATGGCGAAAGCCAAACAACAACCTGAGATTTACCTGGCGGAAGGCAAACTCTGCGCCATGGGTCCAGTTACTCATACGACGACAGTACCTATGGACATCAGTAGCCATAGGGAAATAATTACCTTCCAAGTGGCAAACTTACAAAACCATGAATCATTTTTAAGAATGCCATGGTTGGGAGAACATTGTCATGCAACTGATTGGGGAAAGGAGACCATCAGGTTTGATAGTGAGAGATGCACGACCTGGTGTCTAAAAGAGTCAGCACGGGTCTTCACAGTCCCAGAAGCGGAAGCCCTAGAGGAGAATTTAATTATGAAGTTCTCAACGGTCCAGGCAATAGAGGATCAACCGATCCTGGTCACAAGGCTGACTAATGAGGCGAAAATGTATACAAAAGGCTCAGTAAGGGCGGCAGGAGACAACCTGTACGTAAGCGAAGAGCCACGATATAGGCCAAAGGGCAAGAAGTAATCTGAACCAGAATAGCCATCGGGTTACCACAGGGCATTTATTGGCGCATTGCACCCCGAAGTGGGATAGCAGTCAAGAACAGGCTTACAACCTACCCGGGTGTAATAGAGGCTGATTATACAGGTGAACTGAAGGTAGTAATGGTGAACCTTGGGGACAAAGACTACACAGTCAACTCTCGTGACAGGATAGCACAACTGATATGTGAATGAAACCTGGACGGGAAATGCAAGGAAGTCGACGAACTTACAAAGACTGAACGAGAAGACAAAGGATTCGGAAGTACGGACCACAACAGAGACTGGGACAGAAATAAATCATAGGCTACTTGGGAAGAAACAAAAACGGAGCAGAAACGAATAGAAACCTGAGAGATCTCGGCTCAAACCTTTGGGAATTTCTACAGAAGAGGAGAGATTACAGGCATTCTCAAGTGGAACCAGGAGGACAGTCAAGGTGATTTTAAGGCAATGAAGTCTGTACCGAGCTGGCTATTATGGCTAAAAGGTACCTAGGGAAAGAACCCTTGGAACGGATGATACCAGAGGTATAGCACCAATACGTGTATCTCTTCGAAGAGAAAGAAAAGACCACGTTACCGCCTTACCGAGAAGGAGTGAATCACGAGATTAACCTAGAAAAAGGAAAGACAATCCCAGCAAAGAGGTTATATCTACTAGGAGTGTTGGAACTGGAAGAATAGAAAAGCTATTTGAAACAGAATCTTGAAAGGGGATGGATACGAGACTCCTACGCGGAAACAGGAGCACCTATCCTTTTCGTCAAAAAGAAGGACGGAAAATTACCACTATGTGTGGATTACCGAGGACTTAATGAAGTAACGAAAACATATCAGTACCCACTCCCACTTAGCGGCCAAGCCTTGGATTGACTAAACAGCACCCAATACTTTACGAAGCTTGATAATAAGGATTCATACCATAATGTACAAATCAAGAAAGGAGACGAATGAAAAACTACATTCGCGACATGATACGGAACTTACAAATACTTGGTAATGCCATTCGGCTTGACCAACGCCCTGGCAACATTCCAGAGATGCATCAATCAAAAGTTAAACCGATTCTTGGACATATGCTGCATTGTATATTTGGATAATGTACTGGTGTACTCTGAAACAATGGAACAACACCTGAAAGACGTGGGAAAGATCCTGGAAGCGATTGGAAAGTCCGGAATGGGAATCAAGCCAACTAAGTGTGAATTCCACTAGACAGAAGTGGAATACTTAGGATTCATTATTGACCAAGAAGGAGTCTGGATGGATCCTATCAAGATGGCAGCCATATGGGAAAGGGCACTTCCGAAGATCATGACCAACATCCAAAGATTCAGGGGATTCTGCAACTTTTACCGAAGATTCATCGTGGGGTTTAACAGGACAGCAAAACCTCTATACAATCTTTCAATGAAAAATGCGATATGGAAGTAAGGTACTGCGCAAAGCGAGGTGTTCGATACGACGAGACAAAAAATAACTTCAGCACCCATACTAACCCTTTATAATCCAGAAAGACCGATCATGATTGAAACAGATGAATTGAAGTCTGTATGTTTGGAAATTTTATCGCAACAGTGCGAAGACAAGAATTGGCGGCCGGTGGAATTACGATTGAAGACAAGGAAAAATGCGGAATGCAACTATGATATTCAGGACAAAGAACTATTAGACATACTACAGGCACTCGAGGAATGGAGAAGATATGTGTTGGGAAGCAATCACAAGACAAAGATCCTCACCAACTATAAGAACCTGGTTCCTTTCATGACAACAAAATATCTTAATAAACGACAGATTCGGTGGAGTGAGAATTGAGCCAATAAAATATCTGGATCGAATATCGGCCAGGAAAGAAGAGCGGCAAACCGGACGCATTGACAAGGATAAGTCAAGATGCGCCAGAAGAAGATGACGACAGGATCAAACAGAAACAAAGGATCCTATTACTACAAGAAAAATACTTCCAGGAGATAAGGATACAAGAAATGGATACGATTAGCTTTCATGGAGTGGAGATAAGAAATCTTAAGGAACAGATTGGGAAGAACCCTCACATACAAGAGATAAGGAAGGCATTGGAACAAGGAATAAAAGAAATGAAGGATGTAGCCCTGGGGCTATGTGAATGCAAGGATGACTGCCTATGGTACCAGAACAAGATTTAGGTACCAGAAGAGTAAAAGATAAGGACAGAACTTATCAGAAAAAATCACGACATTCTACCCGCAGGACATGGCGGCACAGCGAAGACCATGGAACTCATCAGCCACAGTTATTTCTAGCCTGGAATGCAAGAAACAATCTAGAGATATGTCAAGAACTGACAGATTTGTCAAAGAACGAAATCAGCACGACATGATCCGTATGGTCAACTACAATCAAACGAAGTACCAGATAACCCATGGAACTCGATATCTATGGATTTTATCTTCTGATTTAGCAGAATCGGACGTCTACAATGCTATCTTGGTAGTCATTGACAGACTGACAAAAATCAGTCATTTGATTGCATGCTGGAAGGATATGACAACTGTTACAAACCTATCCTTAGTCTGCCGGACAAGGCACACTATCTTCTTTAACAGCAACAGGTAACGATACCTACCGCTCGTCTCACCGCTTCTTCAGATCTCGTAGCCTTATGTCGCCTAGGGACGCTGAGTCCTTTCACTCCTAACCCGTGCGACTGCTCTTTGGCGAGAGGTTTCTCGAATCACCTTTCGGTCGGTGATATAAACGGATAGTCATAATAAGAATAAAGTCTTAATTGAGCTAATAGATAAAATATAATATAGGAAGTAACTTAGGTGGTTGCGTGAAGAGCTAGCTATCTGTGTCCGTGACCCTCCTTATATAGGCGCTCTTCCCACAACCCTAACCCTGGTGACTTTACTATGAGTCAACTCTTTACTATGACTGCCGTGTGAGTCATAGTATAACAAACGTCCTATGACTCACAATTTGAGTCATAGTATACCTTCCCCCTAGTATCCAATTTCCATAAAAGATCATGTGCGCTAATCGCGTCACATGCGTGAAACCCCTGACTCATACTTGTAGTCCGGTGCGAAAGTCATAACATCATATGACCTCACCAACGTGAGTCATGAAACAATAAATCAAATCAAACATCATAATCATAAATGATCTCACAAATCGTGAGTCATGTGAAACATTCCATATTGCTAAGTCACGATTTGTGACAACAACAAAACAATTTGCGCAAACATTTGCAAAAGAAATCTTTCGGTTACATAGAATGCTACATGATGTCATCACCGATAGGGGAACACTGTTCACCTCTCACCTATCGAAGGAGACAGCCCAGAGGTTGGGAATCAAAAGAAAACTGAGCACGGCTTACCACCCGCAAACAGATGGACAGACCGAAAGAACCAATGCCATCCTGGAATAATACCGGAGACCATACGTCAATTATCAACAGGATAAATGGACCGAACTATGGCCGTTTGCAGAGTTTGCATACAATAGCGGAGAACAAGAGACAATTAAGACAACTCACTTCTTTGCAAACTACGGACAATACCCAAAACATGACGCAAGTGGTCATCAGATACCAGATCGGATGATACCGGCCAATGAAATGAACCAATAGCACAATACCATATACATAAAAATGGTGGCCACACAACTTCGACCGAAAGAAAATTACGATCAATACAGAAAACCCAATCCAAATTTGAAATCAGGAGAGATATAGTATAGTTCCTACCAAGGAATGTAAGTACAACAAGACCATGCAAGAAACTTGATTACAGAAAGATAGGGCCCTTCAAGATCATGGCAAGAGTGAGGAACAGTGCATATAAGCTGGACTTTCCCCCATCAATGAGAATACACAACACCATCCACATCTTACTTCTCGAACCCTCCTAAGACCAAAGATTCCCATCACCGATCCAGTCACCACCACCACCAATCGAAATCGAAGGCAAAACAGAATACGAACTTGAAGAAATAGTCAATTCACGACTACATTACCGAAGACTCCAATATCGAGCGAAGTGGACAGGATATTCTCCTGATCACAATAAACTTTGGTACCCAGCAGAAAACTTCGGACAGGCGGAAAATGCAGTCAAACCCTTTCACGAACGATACCCAGGTAAACCAAGGCTGGGAAGAAATCAAACAGGAAGCAACGAACGACTGTTGGGGAGACCCAATGCAAGAAACCCTCTAACTAGCCCAGACTATGCAACGGTAGAGGACCTGCCAAGAGCATCAGAATACAACGCGATGAGCTGGACGGCATGCTATGACGAGCATTGCAACGTCCATAGAGGAGACAAGTAAGAGGCCAGTTACTGGCCAAAACAACCACATGCAGAAATGAGATGGGAGGAGTGTTATGGAAATAATTGTCGAGCCCACAGGGATGCGAATATCCAGGCGGGATACTACCCCAAGGCGTTGGGTAAAAGAGAAGAACTGAGCAGAAAGGATGCTCAGCGCAGGAAGGCGAGGAGGGGAAGGTTGGAGAGGGGCGTGGAAACCCGTAGATGATACAGAGAGCCTACACATGGAGGCCGATATTGAATGCCTCCAAAGAAAAATTTCGGGTTTGGAAATCCAACTGGATGAAGCGCAGGAAACCATGAGACTCCAGGAGGAGACCCTCTTAGCGCAACAAGCCACCATTGGGCACCAAAACCGAACTATCGAGGTGGCCGACCTGATATTGGACATTATCAGGACACTATTACGCACAACGGAAGAAATTTTACCAATGTCCCGTCGCGAAACGTGAAGATTTGGGAACCAAGTAATGAAACTTGTGGAATTGCTTGATGGGACTCAAGCCAAGGGGAGAGAGGAGCTATTGTCACAAATCGTTGTCTAGCCATATAGAATATTTCACATGACTCACGATTTGCGAGATCATTTATGATTATGTATTTTTGATTTATGTTCATGGTTTCATGATACACGATTGTGAGGTCATATGATGTTATAACTTTCGTACCTGACTACAAGTATGAGTCCAAGGTTTCACGCATGTGACGCGATTAGCGGACATGACCATTTATATGATTTGGATACTATGGGGAGTGTATACTATGACTCAAGCTATGAGTCATAGGATGTTTGTTATACTATGACTCACATGGCAGTCATAGTAAGGAGGTGACCCATAGTAAAGACAGAAGGGTCAGGGTTGTGGAAGAGCGCCTATATAAGGGAGGTCACGGACACAGATTGCTAGCCACGCTCCGCTTCCCCTATTTTCCTGCCCCTACATTTTCAACACCTCGGTTAACTCATTTAACTTCACGATCCCCCCATTCCTGCCCTCGCTTAGGCTTTAAGTCCCTAGGCGTAGGCCATGGAGCCTTATCGCCCCTCTTCGGTTCAGTCCTCCCACGCCCTTTCGCGTGTGGACTCTCCTCATCCCACCCTCCCGGTCAACTCCTCGTTCATCTCCTCTTTTCTCCAGGAAACCCTTTCTGCCATTAGCTGGCGTGAAGGAAAAGTCCACCGCCCTCTCCACTGAAGACATGTACGACTTCTCCACTACAGAAACCTTTCTTCTTCCTCTCCTGTGTTCCGCCTTGCATGGCCTTGTCATGGTCAATACCAGGTTGGATGAACTCACCTCACTCATCCGCGACTGTAGTCCGGCTGCACCTGCCCCTCCTCAGAATGGGGTTGACACACTGCGCTCAGACCTCGCTTCCCTTCATTCCTCTCTTCGTGACCTGTCACATAGGGTCACCCACCCTCTCTCGTCCATCCCGCCTCCTCCTACTCCCCCTATTTCATCTTTAGTCCATGGCCCGCCCGGCCCTCCAGGGAGACCTGGGTTTCGTGCTGGCCCACCCCAGCCTCAGACACACATCCCCCCTCCCCAGACTGCCCCAGCCTCCTCCTCTAACCCCCCACTTGTCATTCATAGTCTTGACCCATCTCGTCCCCAGTTTTCTGACGCACTTGCGGTCGGCTCCCACCAGGTGGTTGTTGGCAGGGCTGGTGGGAGGAAAAGCAAGGGCAAGGCAGCCGCAGCTAGTGCTGGCCCCTCTACTGCCCAAGTGGCCCAGGCCATAACGTCTCCTTCCCCCCCTAAAGTTAAAACACTCCCTCCCCTCCCCGCCTCCTCACGTCGGTTCTATTGTCCCCGTACCTCACCAGGTTTCAGGCCTGATGCGCTTGCTCTTGCTCGTTTACTGCCTGACCTCGCTGCCTCTGTCCTTGATGAGGCCAACTGCGCTCTTCCTCGCTCCTTTACTGCCACTGTTAATGACCGCGGCACTGTTTCTCTTCTTGGCCGTGTCCTCTCATCTCTGCCCTTTCCTATGCTCCCTACTTTGATGCTCTTTCCCTGCGCTTGAATCAATCCTTCCCAGTTGGAGAAAATCTCTGGCTTGCCTTCCGCCCCGCTCCCAATGCTACACAGGTGGCCATCCACTCTGTCCCCTTGGTCTACCTCCCTGATAAGGATGAGGACCTCTTCGCTAGCCTCTCCACCTCTATTAGAAACTCGACTGGGGTTTCAATCCTCTCAGCTCGCTTCCTCAACCCGGACAAGGAGTCCAGGTTGGGCAAGTTCTCAACGTTACTCATTGTTACAGTTGACCCCTGGGACCTGGATCGTTTGGTCCCTTCCGTTCCCCTCTTCTCCCAGAACCGCAGGTCTGATAGGGCCTTTTCCTCCAATGCCTTCCCCCAATGCTTTAACTGCTGAAAGTTCGGCCATGTAGGCCCCCGGTGCAAAGTTGATCACCCTGTCTGCCCCCTGTGCTCCCTCCACCACACCAGGACTGAGCACCGCTGTCCCAACCCATCCTGCCCCAAGGGTGGCAACCTGATACCAGTTCTCAACTGTTGTGTCTCTTCCCCCGCCAGAGGCACCAACTGTGGTGGCGACCACTCCGTCAGGTATCGCGACTGTCCTGACCGCCCTTCTCGTCCCCCGCGTCCTGTTCCCACTGCCGCGTCCCGCCCAGGTTCACCCCCTCCGCCCGACCCTATGTATCTTGCTGGGGATGATGGTTCCCCCTCTGGGCAACCTCTGCAACAGGCCTCCAGCACTTCCATCCTCCCAGCCACCCCCTCTCTTGCTCCCCCCTTTGATCCGGAAACCCCTAAGCCTGGTAGGTCTTCTAGGAACCTCCTGTCCAGCCTTCAGCTAGATCTCCCCCCCCTTCCCGCACCTCTTCCCCGCCAAGGCGTGGCCCCTCAAGGCAAGGTGGCCTCCCCCCCTCGGAGGCCCTTTCCCCTATTCCTTCCTCACATCATGGGTCGGGCTCTGCCCGCTAATGTCTCACGCCCACTCTTCCTCCCCCACCCCTCCACTCCACTCAGTCCTGTCCTTTGTCCAACACAACAGCCTTGGGACCTGGGATGTGTTTCTTTCATTGTTTAATTCCTTTGCGGGCTTATCACTCCCGCCTTCTGTTGTTTGTTTACAGGATCCCCCGGTTTACAGGGGCCGCCTTCCCACCTTGCGTGGGTTTTCTTCCTTTCACCCCCCCGCTTTATCTTCTGGTTCCCCTAGGGTGGCCTTTTATGTTTCTGCTTTCTTGCTTGAGTCCTGTATTATTCTCCCTGTGTTTTGTGGTAGGTGGAATGTCATGGGCTTGGAGTTTTTCCAGTACACTACGGCCTTAGGGATTTCCTTTCCTCGTTTTCGTATTGTGTATTCCTATAGCACTTGGTTTTCTCCTTCCTCCCCTCGTCATACTGTACCTCCCTCTGTTGTGTTTCCCTCAGTTGATTTTCCTGTTTTAACCCTAGGAGATCTCAACATTAACCTTCTTGCTGCAAATCCCCTGCGCGATTTCTCTCTTCAGGAGCTTGCTGCCTCATCCCCGTATGCTGACTGGGCCTCTGCCTTGAGTTTTTCACTCTTGAACACTCCTGGGGTTTTCACTCACTTTCCTTTGGGTGGCTCTTTCCGCCCTAGTGTTATCGATCTTACATTTCTTTCCCCTGCTCTTGCCCCATACTTTCAACTATGGGATACTACCCTCCCCTCCACTGGTTCTGACCATGTTCCTATCTCCATCACATTCGCTCACCCTTCGGCAGCCACTCCAGCTAGGGCCCCTAACTGGGCTTTGACAGAGTGGCCCGCACTGGAGGAGGAGCTTAAGGTGTTATCTGGTCCTAAGGCCCCCTCTCTCCCGACGGCCTCCTCCCTGAGTACCTGGTTCGACCGGCACTCCTCCCGCCTCAGTTGTCTCCTTAAGGAGCACACTCCCTTATCCCGCCCCTCCCTCCACGCCAAACCCTGGTGGTCCCCTCTACTCTCTACTCACGGACGGGAGTTCCACTCTGCCCCACGTATTGCTAGACGCCCTGACTGCCTCACCCGTGCGCAGGACGCTGCCCGCCTCTCTAAGCGTGGGTACTTTAAGGCGATTAAGGCTGCAAAGAGGGCCCACTGGTCTGACCTCCTCATGTCAACCACTCCCCGCACTATTTGGACTACTAGAAGGCTGGCCCTTGGCCACCCCACCCCTCGTTTCCCCTCCCACCCAGGGGCCGATACCCCTGAGGGTATGAACCAGGCCCTCCTTGACCATTTTTTCCCTCCTCGCCCTTTCACTTCCCTCCCCTCCATCTTGCGCCCATTCGGGGACTGCCCCCCCCTCACAACTGAGGTAGTGGCTTCCAACCTGGCTCGCTCATCCACCTCCTCCGCCCCTGGCCCAGACACGATCGCGTATTCTGTCTGGAAGAAGGTACATGCTATCAACCCCTTGATTCTCACCCATCTCCTCGGCCCACTCCTGCAGTTTGGCTTCCACCCTCCTTCTCTAAAAAAGGCAAATGGGGTTATCCTTGATAAGCCCGGCAAAGTTTTGTATGATTCTCCTTCTTCCTTCCGCCTTATTGTTCTTCTTCAAACCCTGTCCAAGATCTTGGAAAGGGTTGTCGCCTCCCGCCTGGAGCCTATAGCCCGTTCCGTTGTGCTCCTGAATCCTAACGAGTATGGCTCTCTTCCTGGTCTCTCCTACTTTGACGCCTGTGCTTCTTTGGTTCACACTGTCCGCTGCTTTCAACGTCTACGCCTCAAGGTCTACACCCTCTTCCTCGATATTAAGGGTGGCTTTGACAATGTCGACTCATCTGTTTTGGCCGAGTCCCTCAAGAGAAAGGGGGTCAATCACTACCTGGTCGCCTGGGTTAGGTCTTTCCTCCCTGGTCGCACCTGCTCCTTACTGTTGCAAGGTCCTCCAAGCACCTTTTCCCCTGTTTCTGTCGGCACCCCTCAGGGGTCCCCTGTCTCTCCTTTGCGGTTTGTAATTTATGTTTCCTCTTTGCATTTTTCGGTCCCTAGAGGGCTTATTTTTTCCTATGTTGATGATTTTGCTATCACTGTGGTGCCTCCTTCTTATCGGGGCAATGTGCGCTCCCTACAGCTGATTTACTCCCGTCTCAAGCGTAGGGCCTCCATTCTTCGTGTGTCCTTCTCGCTCCCTAAGACTGAGTTGATGCACTGGAGGACTCCGCTTCAGCGGGGGGCACTTGATTCTTCTCCAATCGCTATTGATTCGCTTTTGTTTTCCCCGCAGTCTAAAGTCCTTTGGCTGGGTTACTGGTTTACCCCTTCTCTCTCCACTCACGCTCATTTTTCCCACCGCCTCTCTCTTGCCCAGGGTGCTTTTTCTACTGTTCAGCGCCTGTCACCGCCAGGGTCTGGACTCTCCCCCCATTTGTGCCACAGGCTGGCCGTCTCCCTTCTGTTACCTATCCTCCTCTATGGAGCAGACCTTCTGGTGCCCTCCCGCTCACTCTTGGACCGAATGGAAGTCTTTTGGCGTTCTGTTCAGTAATTTAGGCACCGTCGCCGCCTGGCCGCCCTCTGGATGGTGTCTTTCCCGCCCTCCGACAGTCCCGATACAGCTCGCCTTCCTCATGACTTTCCTTCGCTGCTACAGTTCCGTGCACGAGATTCATTCCGACACCTGTGTAGGTGTCTACCCGCCAATGTTATGCCCCTTAGCTGGCGGACGCCCCCCCCTACACCACCGGTACACACACACCTCCCAATTGATGCTCTCGCTCATCTGGCACTACCGCTCCTGGGCTCGTTATCCTTTGCCCCCTTGATTAGGACGGATCTAGTATCCTTTCCCCCCCCCCTGCCGCATGCAGCAGCCATGACCTCTGCCTACCGTGTTCTGCGCCGGTAGGCCCATGATCTCCTTATGGATGACTGGCTCAGGACCGCTCCTCCCCCTGAGTATTATCGTTTCCCCAGGCGCCTTTCGCCACACACTTTCATGGGCCTTGGGAAGTTCATTGCCGGGCGCGTGCATCAGATGTGCTCATTCAAGAGCTACCTTGCGGCCCACCCCTCCTGGTTTTCCATCGGCCTTCCCACCCCCTGCCCCCGTTGTGGGGAGGAGGAGGAGACGTTCAGCCATGCCATCCTACGCTGTTCCTCAACGGCCCCAGAACGGTCACGCCACCTCCTAGGTGTCACCGATATTGGCCCTGAGGTCCCCCTCTGGTCCTCGCTCCTGCTCCTTCTTGCTCTTGGTCGCTTTATCCGCGAGACGGGCACCGACTTCCCCCCCCTTATGCCTGCCCCTGGGCGTCGCTCCCCCTCCTCAATGATCTTCCCCTCTTCCCCTGCCTCCTCTGTGGTCCCCCTTCTTCTTTCTTCCTCTCCGCCTCGACCGCTTTAGCTTATATTTTCATTAGCTTGTGTTTTCCTGGGTGTTTGTGGTTGTATTTCCTTTTGTGTTACAAGTTGGCCCTCGGGTCTTGGTTTATTTCATTTACTTTCTGATTAACCGTATGTGGTAACGTGTCTTATGCATGGCATTACTAGGAGCTTTTGGGGGTGTTCTTTCCTTTGTTTGTTCGTTTTGGAATTAAGGTTTTCTTTACACCATATCTCACGATGCATGCGAGTTCTTGTACCTTAACAAGCAATACATGATATAAAAAAAAAAAAAAAAAAAAAAAGATACAGATAGCTAGCTCTTCATGCAACCACCTAAGTTACTTTCTATGTTATATTTTACCTCTTAGTTCAATCTATACTTTACTCTCATTACGACCATCCTATTATATTACTGACCTAAAGGTGATCCAAGGAACGTATCGCTAAAGTAGCAGTCGCAAGGGCTAGGAGTGAGAGGACTCCGCGTTCCCAAAGCGACGTAACGCTACAAGACCTGAATAGTGATAAGACCAGCAGTACGTATCGTTACCTGTTGCAGTTGAAGAAGATAGTGTGCCTTGTCTGTCACACTTGGGATAGGTTTGTAACAGTAATACAATCTAATTCATTCCCATTCATATTCTATATCAGACTCATATTCTGTCAACTTATCTCCACAACCAAATACCGATAACAAATATTCCTTACCTCACTTCATATATATCAGCTCCGATGAGGATGCTATAACTGACATTGCTTCCACCTTTATCATTTAAGGATCAATAACTACAAAATTAGTAATTGAAAACTAATAATCAATCTAGAGCCTGTAGTTGGGCAATTTATTACAAGTCAATAGTTGACAGGAAAATTGTATTAGGGTAAAAGTTTTACAAAAATCAATTTAAAAGCTGAGTTGAGATGGAATAGGGCAAGACAAATTCCAAAAATCTGAATATGAGCTCCTATGATGATGATGATGGAAACTTTGGCTTTGAAAATCATATTTATTCAAAATTACTAGATTTTGAGATTATATAAATGATATCTTTCAGACCTTGCAATTTTCACAAATTAATCAACCAACTTCAAATCAATATAGACTAACAACAACTTGTGTATTCAGTATAAATCTTGCATTAATGGATACCTAAGAAGCTAATTGAATTTTTAATGGTAAGATATCGGTTTTAGCAAAATGCAGTTATTTGAATATAAAAACATCTACAGAGGTTCTTATACGATTATTAAAACCTTTTGAGGTACTGTATTAATACTTCAGAGGCCTAGCTAGGTGAAGCATACATAAATGTATCGATTTTGAGGACCAAGAACTACATCTGAACTGGTACTGGCTCCAATATGATAATTTCAATAAGTATTTTATAAATTCTGACTATTGAAGTCTGTTCTCTTACTAAATGCTTGTATACCTCATATATATTATATGGAAAAAGAAAAAAAGAACTTGATCGCTTATCATATGACACATAAATATAATAAACAATCGTGATTTCTGCAGGTCTCTCAAAACAAAACATAAAATATATCCAGTAAAAAAACCTATTCTTGAAACTAAATATAAAATCAACCTAGTATCAAAGCATACTTTAAAGCAATTAGTAAACTATATAGCCCCTGGTTAGCTCTGCCAGTCCTCTTATCCTTCCTCGTTCTACTTGCCTCAATCATAGTAACCAATACTAGTTACTCTTCATCAGTAATATACCAATGCTGTTCAATATAATTAATAATCACATATGATATAATAGAAAAACAGTTCCGATATCCTGAGCTTAATTTCACTCTTCGAATACTATTCTCCCGCTTTGTGCTATTCTACTACCACTGATTTACAATTTTCCAATAAGACCTATTTGTTTACCTTGTGATGGTAATAACAGGCGCTCTCATGAGTAAAGGAACTTGAGGTGATGTTCCATCTCCATACTCTAGCACTTCCGATAGCTGGTCAATAGATATAAAGCGGTGGGTGACCAAATATACAAGTGCCGTTGATTGAAGAACAAAGCAGAGGCCAGAGGAGAAGGAGCCAGAGGATGATCATGTATAGTATTGGCAGATGGATAGAATAGGATTGGAAGTTTACTTTTTGCACAAGATAGAAGTTCAATATTTCCATAACATTTCTCTCTCTAAAACAAGAAAGAAATTTCAGCTGCAAGGGCAAACCGGTTTCAGTGACCAAACAATGTATGGTAGTATGTTCAGGAATGATCGGACACGAGAGGATATGGTTGAATGAGGTCAAGTGCGTGGAGACAAATATCCCGACATCGACGGACATACCCTTCCTGTGAAGTCTCGTAAGGACGTCAGTTCACATATGCTCCTTGTAAAATGCTACTTTTTCCTGTCAGACCCCACGTGGCAGATATATATATCGGCAGCACCTATAGGCTTGTGTTGCGGGTGTATATCGCAATTACCCCATCATATTATCTCGTGGGATCATCATAACTCTTTGCAACAAGATTCAAGCGCAACGGATTGAGGGTTCGGATATGGGCGAGTGGCAATTTGATTGCATATAGCAGGTATAAAAGAGAGCAATAGAACCCTATTTAGAGAAGAAGAATAAAGAAATCTATTAGCTGCAGGAGACAGTGACAGGAATAACAACAAATAGCGGAGACAGAGAGCGATGGATAATCAGTGTTCCCAAGCGCCCAGTCCGTCCGTCTTTCGCCTAGGACGGGACGGACGCCATGTGTGAGGCCTGTGCCCGGGACGGACGCCGAGTTGCAGTCCGTCCAGATCTATGACCGGGACGGACGGCCGGGCCCTATAGGTGTCTTAGTTTAAGTTTCATTTTTGAATCTCATGAGCATCCTGTCTGTATTATGGAGAAGCGAAACATTTTGATTCTACTATCATGTATCAAATTTCACGTCAGGACCTAGCGATCCCAGACTTCCATGCGAGGAATGGGATTGCGCTTCAGACATAATACCGGAAGATAAGGTAGAAGGTATATAGAGTAAATGGGGTGAGTGAGTGAGACCAAAATAGGTGGACTCTGCTTTATCGTTAAAACTTCTCAAAACAGAACATCGTCGTATCTAAGGTCTATATTTATGTATATTTAGTTCTCTCAAGTGGAGTGGTAGAGCTACAACTCGGCCAATAAATGATGAATCCCGTGATATGTATGACGACAAAGCTCTGATGGGAATGGCGGAGGCCTGTTAGTGGCAGCTGCGCTCTACAGGGGACACCAGTCCTTACCAAGGACGGCCGGGCCGTGCTGGGGACGGCAGGTACCTACAGGTACAGGTGACGCCCATAAATTCCAAAGATAGCTGGGCCCTACCGGAAGTTACCATTTACCAAGAAAGACTGCAGGGCCCGGCCGTCACCTTTGGTGAGGGAACACTGTAGCCGGAGTATGCCGACATTGGTAAAAAGGGATGACTAAGTAATAAGATGCCGTACACTTGGTAAGACTACCACTTAGATTTGTCTTCAACACGGCGGTGGCTTTTGTAAACTCGTTCACGAAACTCTTTCGTACCATAAAGAAGTCCAGCCCTATATGCATCAAGGTTCCGCATGCAGGCAAGAAAGTAGCGATGAACTGTAGCTATTGAGACTGAGTCCAGGGCGAGGGGAATGATTTCTCGGAGGCCTTCAAGTGTGTACAGACAATTTTCCCGAGCATAGTATTTTGCAGAACACCAGAAGCGTTCGATAAAGTTGAGTTCACAATGGAACTTAGGATAAAAGATGACTCGCTAGCCTGAAGCTTCTAGTTCTTCCTGAAGACGTCCTTTCTGTTCCAGAAAGTCTCGCTCTTGTCCTAAAACCACTCTTCCACAACAGCCACCAGGAATAGTTGAATCACAACTAGAACGGTGGTTTGAGGTTGGACACTCCAGTAAGAAGGGAGAGCCATCCAGGCATCGCTTTTTCCATAGCCCCTGCTCTTCCAGGACCTGGTCTAATCCTTTTGCTTTACCTCGCAACACGTAGTTTGAATGATTATCTGGGTATACCATTGACTGAGGGCGCTGTTTGGAATGGATAAAGCTATCGCGTATCAATTGTTGACTACCACCAGGGCCTCGATTCATCTTGGAAGCCAATAGAGCATCTGAAGCGTAGCAGCTATGATTGGATGCATGGTCAAAGGCGAAAAGGGCCTGGCAGCCCGGAAATGCAATTCAAAAAATAGGTAGAGCAATTTGCATTGTGTGGTGAACCATTTTATCCCCAGTGCAGTAGTTATTTTTCCCATACTCTAGGTACTCCAGAGCGTCACGTATAGGAATCCCATTACATTTTAGCCACATTGGATGAAGAAGTAATTCCTCATTGGATATTAGGTCCAGAACTCACAAATGCCCTCCTGGTGTCAAGAATCCGGATACCATTATACCTTTGCCCCTGGACTTAGATCTCAATGGTTGTTTGCCTTCCACTTTCCAGATCCTCCGCTTGCCATCGTTGGCCTTGAAAGTTGATTCGTCATACATGATGAACACAAGTGGCTTCTCACGTATTCTTGCCCCGGCCTTACCTCGACCCGGCAATTCCACTCTACTATCCCCCACAGTACCCCTTCTATTCCCATCTCGTATCCCCCTCTCCACTGTCCCCAAAACCTCTCCTACTACCTGTGCCACCCTCCGTGACTGAACTTAGTCGCCCACTGCTTTTGCCAGTCTATGGGCAGTTATATCTAATAGTATATGAGATTAGTATCATAAAAGTAAACTTAGTAGAGTCATATGACACTTTTCCGGATGGTCAAAATCCAAAGAATCTCCAGTACATTATGTCCTCTTGGACAATCAAAAGGAATTTTATTTAAAAGATATGAGTACTTACGTTCACCAAGTCCAAATATCCATTCTCGAACAGCAAGTTGGACTCCCTCATCATTTAACCATGACTGGACCTTTGCAAAACATCCCCGTCTTCCCTCCTCTATGATATGCTGGCGAATCCAGCTAATCTCCCAGGAGACAATTTTCCGTGCAAAATACCATCCGTGATTAAAGCTTCAGGCAACAAAAAATGCCAACTGCATTCTGGTTTCTCCAAGACGTCGGCTTTGCTGTATTCACAAAAAGGCTAATACAGCTTGGTGCCGAGTCAGGTTTTGGCCATGCAAGTGTTATTTTGTAGAGTTGATTTTTTTTTTTCAGAGCTGCAATTGCAGCTTGGTATTCTTATGGCCTTTGTTCTTCAGCCAAAACCTATTGTACTGGCTCATGACTGACAGGATTAGTTTCTAAAGTGACTGGAATATTGTTTAAATTGGCAGAAGCAGGGGAGGCCAAGCGAGAATCATCCGACCGGGAGGCTAAAGAAGAAATTTCTTGTTGGTTTTGGTGGACAAAAATTGAAGTAAGTGGTATAGATCCGTTTGCCACTCGGCGGAGTTCCCAGACTTGATGACGTTTACGGCGTGCTTGTCGTTCGCTCAAGTATCCTCCCCGACTATATCGTATTCTTGCTGTATCAAATACACTTGCCTCTACTCCCTTCAACCTATCCAGTAACCTTCTCTCCTCCTCTGTCTCTGCATTGCCAGCACCTCTACCAGCATCAAAATCTGTCTCAACCTCTTCCTCCCAATCTGTATACTCCTCCTCCTCATCCTCATCCTCCTCCTCCTCCCTTTCACTATCAAATTCAAGAGAGTGCTCCTCCACGAATCTTTCTTGATTGTTCAATGACCTTTCTCTTTCCTTATCCTTATTCTCACTCACCCATACTTCCTCCCAGTTCCCTAATCTGTTCAACACTCTCCTTGGACCTTTTTCGGGTCCCAACTTCTTTTGGCTTCTTGCTGCCCAGAGGTGTTGTGCTTGCTTTCCGACTTGTGGCATTTTTCTGATTTTTGCTGGTCAGAAGCAGTACAACTTCTGGTTTTGTCTGTGTATACTCTCAAGAACAAGTTTCAAACTGTGGGTGAGTTCTTCAAATAGACTTCCCCTAACGCTTAAGCACTCGTTGCTGTGGCAAACTCTTTATTATGTCTTATAGAACACCACTAACCCAATTAATCAATCATGTGATATCACTCGCTTCTTAGTTTTTACCAAAATATACCCCGGACATTGGTCCTACCCCACCCAAAATTTGGTTTCCTTTATCCTCTAATAACTCCACAAAATCAAAAGATATTTTCAATTTCTCTCTATTAGTTTGAACCTAATAGGCTATTCTATCATCTAATAGAGTTATTTTTCTCAAAGATATTGTTGTTGATCGGCCTTTCGGTTTTGACTTTCTACCTCCGAGCACCTCGCTTCGTGCTCCGAGTACAGAGTTCCCTCACCATACAGGACTGCGATCTTCAAGGACGGACGCCGTGCCCGGCCGTCCTTATTCACCCTGCCCGGGACGGACGGGACTATAGGACGCCAGGGCCCGGGCGTCCGGACGGGACGGTTGGGAACACTGTGGATAATTATGAAAGAGCGAGTGGACTGAACATCTACTTTCAACGACCAATCCCACTTCCTGCTTCTCGCACTTCCTTCCTGCTCGCACTCTTCAATTTGGATGAATGGGTAAAGGCCTACCTGTCATTCGAGAGGGTGTGATAGATGTCGGGTGGCGAGACGTGATAGCTGCTAGATGTTTGGCACTTGGTAGTCATGAGACGAAGGAGTAGCAGGTTGTTAGAGGCTATTGGCAGTGCTACATAGGGGTGGCTGGTTGTCGAAGTCTAAGGTATCGTGTGACGATAGATAATCCACCCGGGTTTCAACTGACAGCGAGCAGCCAAACTAGCCCACTTCGAACAATAACGTGTACTTATGTTGCTGGAATTGGGAGGGGTCTCAGTTAGTTAGTTGAGGGGTAATTCTTGATTCCTAGGCCCTGATAGGAGACTGTGCGTCAACACGTTCAAGGGCTCTTTGAATTTCCCCTTCGGTTGGTTAACTTTAGAAACGGAATTTTGTTTCGACGAACTTCTTGAACACGAGAAAGGTGGGGTGTATTGTGGCAAAGGTACCAACCTACCGTAATACCGCACTGTAGGACTACTGAAATCTACAATGTTGTGCTTGGCGGTCATGTCGAATATCAGGAAGGATGGTCCCTATATTCACTGAACCTGATATGGGGTTACAGGGGAGCTTCCGGGCCATACCGATATAACGAAGGACTTTGCTCAACTGCTTTCAGTTAGGTGATATGCAGGCTTTTCGGCAGATTCATTCATATCTCTTGGTCTGGCTGTATAATCCCAAGCTACCAAATCCCGAAGATGCTGCCGGCTTTCATTCATCGCAGTGAAATGTTTGTGTTGTGCTATGTACAAGATAGAGCTTAGAGGGGTGTGGGTTTGGCTATCATTACGGTCGGAGCAAAGGTGGTGGTGCGGGAACAAATTTGGGGAGGATTCCTTGCACAGTGCTGAGGTATCCATCTGCTTCCACAAACACCAAGCATTTTTTTTAGCTATGATATTAGCTATTCCATCCACCAACTAACCCAACCATCTAAGTTACCCTCCACCACATTCCCAACGGCAAAGATGTTTCAATCAACCTCCCTTATTACTACCATCCCTTAGAATACCATGTGGAGAAACTATAATCTTGTCAATGAGCGGTCTCAAGTCTTGACTTGGATGCCGCCGCTAGATTCCAAGTCCCGGCACCAGGCGATCCAAGGCCGGCGCGGGGGGATGACTCTCACAAGCCGAGGAATTTAGAAGCTGTTACGCCAGTAGGAAGGGAGGTGCATCTGATGAGGGAATCATGTTTTGCTATAGTGATCCGTGGGTTGGAAAAGTTTATATTAGGTAATAATAACGGACCTCACGGATGGAAGAAAAACGGCAAGGACTGACAAACCCCAAGAAATCCCATTAGTGGGTTCGGATTACGACTTTCAGATATCTTAAAGATGCTAACTTAGAGACTACCTCTTCCAGGAAGCGAACGTTCATGTATGGGGACGCAGTGAATAAACGTACGAGAAGATGTGGGGCCGGGCTTCTTGATTCATTGAACCAAATCCTCCTTAACTCCGTAGATACTCCAATATTCATTCCGGGTACACAAATCCAGATGGGACGGACAGTGGTCAAGAGGCAGATATCGTGAAGAAAATTCTGGCAGATATTTCTGAATTCTATGTAGAAGGAATGACACTCCGGGAGCTACCCCAAGTTATCCACTGATAAATACATCTCTAGATTCCTACTAGTCTCACTAAATATAGATGCGGTCCCTCCAGAAAGAACCCATCGCACATGACAAAAGCTCAACCCCAGGACCGGTGGTTTGGGGTTGGGGAACGACAACAGTGCAAGGCTGGGCCGGACAAAGAAACAAGTTAGGGAGAAAACAAGGTTTTACATGGCCACATTGAAGTGGATCTCTGACGCGGAGTGGGCCTTGAAGCCCGATGTACTGTCACGTATCCTAGCACTCGCAATATGGTCGCCGAATCTCAATGACCCCAATATCCCTTCAATAAGGACATTCCTAACCTGTTCCCAAGGACTTGTTGTTTCTGACAATGAGGCTTCCATTATTCGGTTCATCCGCTTTACCCTTTAAGATTACCCAGTGTTTTCAACGGGGAGTCCGTCCGCCCTGAAGGCGGGCGACTGTGGACGACTCTGTGTCGTCCCAGCTGGTCCTTATGCAAACTTGCCCTGCAACTCACCGCAAAGGGCTATGGGCCCACCCTCCCCTGCGGGAGCGCAAGTTCTGCTGGAGTTGATTGGAAGAGTAATTTTCCGCTATCGGAAATAGCTGGCTTGGTGGTTCCCCGAAACCGCTAGCCAAGCACATTCAGGATAACAAGAGGTAGAAGAACTTTAGAAATCATGCATGGGAAGTGGGCACTCACGTACTCAGCATAAATTTTCTCTTACTCCTGACCAATTGCCAATTGGAAGTACAAGGGAAATCACAGTGCTTTGTAAAGGCTAAATAAAAATGTAAATAATCCTGTTGTTGAAGTAGGAGATGAAGAGGGGAGAAAATGAGTTGGAGGCGCTATCTTAGATGACCCCAATGCAGAAATAACTTGGACAGAGTTCATAGAGGATTTTGATAGTGATAACAATGCGGGTGGATCCTAGCTAACTAAGACGTACAGCTTATTCTTAAGTGTGACTTCGTAACGGCTAATTCTTTTTTGGACAATCCCAGGCCAATCGAGAGCATACACTAAATTAAGTGTTTACTTTATTGATTTATTTATTTTTATTTTGCTCGCGGATGCATCAAATAGCGGTAGGGTTGTTTCAATGACTACATTCCCGAATATGCATGCACCGTTCATCATACTCGAGTACTTGTAGATTTCATTTCTTTTGTGAAATCCTACAGGTGCGGTCGATAGATATATTCGTCACGTGCCCATTCCGCGCACACACCAGCAAGAAAGCTTCTATCTATAAACCTCACTTTGATTTTCTGCTGCTGCTTCTATTCCTAGCAGTTGTTTGGTAGCCAAGAGATGCCGTAGTGTGTTCCAATTCGGCTGATCCTCTCTTGATTGGGGGAGTGTGATGACGCAACTTGTTCCTACCAATATTCCGAACGGCTACGCTATATAGCTACAACGGGCCCAGTTCCTACTCTTTCTTCCATTCTCATTGATCTCCTACATCTACCGGTATTTACACACCTGCTCCTCCACCTATTTCCCCACTCTTCTGGTGCCTGGTCATGGATCTACCCCCNNNCCCCCCCCCCCTAAAAAAAACAAGAGTGAAGGCCCCCTCCAGATATCTTTCTAATAACCAGTTTCTATCAAACAGGAGACCCTGGGAATGACCTCGATCTCCTAAATTTAAGCTATCATTCGGCCCCAACCCCATTACTCGAGTATTGCCCCACCTTCCCACCCTAACGCCGTTCGCAAACGCCGCAGCTGCTTGGTCTTCGGGTATAGGAGAACGACACAAACATCAGGCATCGCCTCTCCCACTATGTGGGAAACCTGACCACCTGCCTCTAGCCTTTCGACAAGTGGTGGGAGGTCCCGCAAACTGCAGTTCCCCGCGATTACTAATACCGCTTTCAACATTCACACCTAACCCTGTTTCGTCTACGAGTAATGGCTAGTGTAACGGTGGGACTGTATCATAGCTATTATTTCTGGAATCAGAACTCGGGCGTTTTTCCTGTAGCAGACGAAGATATCCCCGAATTGTGTGATACGGTCGATAACCCTAGATACGGATGCGACCTCTACCCGGGAAAATCGGATCACTCTGAGCACAAGTGTGGGGCAACATTACTCTAGGGTATCATACCTGTACTTGTACAGCCTCACAAACAAAGTATACCCTACACCTGGAGGAGAAATCAACATTAGGAAAATACGAGAAGAATAATAAAAAAAAAACTTGGGAAGAAGGTATCAAGAAGTCTGGCACTTTCGTCCGATCCGGACGAACCCCAAACTGATTTATTTTGGAAGACGATACCCGAAAATACAACTGACAAGGAGTCCTTACGCCAGTCCGTGGCCCCGCCCCCGATAGTTTGAAATCTATTTTGTGTTCGGTTCAAAGGCGGATGCTAGGATGGGTTTATAAAGGTTGGTTCCTCTGAAGCTGTCCAGTGGAATTAAGGAAGGGATCCTAACGTTCATAGCAAAAATCCTAATAGCCAAGCGCACCACACACGATATGTCTACTATCACTACCGTCAAAACAAGCAAGTACGATAAAATCGTAAAGCTTGAGAAGCCGAATACAATTCACACAAACCTTTGGTACCTAAAGCCCGGCTTCACCGCTAAGCCTACTTTCGTCAGCGTGACTGTTCCGGGAGTGTTCGAATCGAGCAATGTGGAACACGAAGCATACCCTCACAAGATTACCGATATCCGAGGTCACGAAAGTTTATTCTCGTTGGACAAGAGCGGGTTCGATTTCGTCCGGAGCGCTGTACCCGATGAATTAATCCAGCAAATCAGGAATAACGAGGACGAGGAAATTGAAGGGAAATACTATCCTAGAATTGAGGAGCTACTTAAAAAATGCACCGGCGCTGACAGAGTGTTTATCTTCGACCATACTGTTCGCAAGAGGATTCCGAAGTACGCCAGCGACGGTCGTGGACCAGTTGGAGCGAGGCAACCAGCATTGCGAGTCCATGTTGACCAGTCGGTGCGCCTGGTACCTGTTCTGTGATTCAAGGCTGACATTCTCAGGGCTCCAAGTGCTGGAACCGGGAGAGTGAAGCGTCACCTTCCCGATGAGGCGGAGGAGCTGCTCAAAGGTCGCGTGCAGATCATCAAGTAAATTTTTCGCAGTGGATTAGTGTATTTCACTTTTGGTAATAATATTGACTGTATTCATAGTGTGTGGAGGCCGCTGGTTGGGCCGATTGAAGACCACCCGCTGGCAGTAGCAGACTACCGCTCGGTTAAACCAGAGGACCTTATCGCCACAGACCTGCTATATCCCGGCCACACTGGGGAAACCTACAGTGTGTTGTATAATCCAGAGCACAGGTGGTGAGCACACAAAGAGTGGTTTCCCGATTAGGGCTGCTAAGAACATGGAACACAGGTATTACAAGTCGCGCCAACAGAATGACGAAGTTATCCTGATAAAGTGTTTCGATACCAAGACAGATAGAGCCAGAGGTGAGACCCAAAATAGCTTTAGAGCTGTACTAGTACAGTTGCTAATATGTCCCAAGTCACACCGCATACCGCGATCAAGGATCCTACGTCCCCGGAGAATCCGAGGCTGAGAGAAAGTATCGAAGTCCGGGCACTGGTGTTTCACACCCAAGACCGCGATTGAGAGGGATTCGCCTAAAAGTGCGTTCTTTGGGCTAGCAAGATGACTTGTTTATTAGAAGTCGCTTATGCCGAAAAAATTCATATATGCTGGACTTCAGTTCCTCATTAACTTGCTTCGTGATGTTTTTACTGATACCACTGATTAGCTCAAGTGAGGTTTAGAAGAAGCAACTCTCCAGGTGGGAACGCCATACCCCGAATGCTCTACTCGAGCAGTTCCCTATGACTTCCGCCCACATACTAGTACAAGTACACGTACCCCGCACAATGAACCCAAACACAATCTCTCCGGCAAATTATCCGTGCGTACCTCAGTACGGTACCCATACTAAATCCAGAATCAAATGTTTAGGTCCATCATGCCGAGTACGTGTACGCCTTGTCTTAGCGAACACGTAATATCACTCGCATAAAGAACCGGCCGGGGGCGCCCAAAGAGATACAAGGGGAGCTTTGGCCATGGTGGAAGGCAAAAGGAATGGCGATTTTGTGAGCTCTGTTGCCCGGATGGAGACGGAGGCAGAGAGACGAGAAGGTACCGAACGGCGGTTTTAGAGGCGCCATCCGCTCGTCCCCAGATTAAAAAAAAAAAAAAAAAAAAAAAAAAGACAAAAGATGCCGTTTGTACCGATATCGATACAGTGTCCTGTCCTCTAAAAGCTCCACTTCAACCATTTTTTTGCTTTTTGAGGGACACTTATCGGCTCATACCGTGTTAGCCAAGAAATGGCTGAAGTCTACCCCTCTTCCCATCTGGCTGAGTACGAGTATGGGGATACCAACGCACAACCACGTTAACTCATGTACTCGGGTACCAAATGCTGGTGGTTCTTTCCTTTTTTTCCTTTTTATCTCGCGGTAACTGTGGGTGCAGTTGCAATTGTTGCAATCCTTGGAGATAATTTTGCCTAGAAGGTCAATTGGTCACCCGCATCTACTCGCGGGCTGGGTTGAAGCAGGAAACTTGGTAGGGGAATTGCCACCTTAAGTGTCCGACTTCAACCCGGCCGTGCGAGCAGTCAGCGAAACGTTGTAATTGACGAAAAGGCTATCCGTCCTTCAGCTACTGAACCTCCGGTTGAGGGATAAGTTTTCGCCTCGGTTACAAATGGATGTAGGTAGAGAGTCTTGTGTACCTCAAGTGTATCCTAGTACAAGCTGTACCTGTACGAGTACCATTGTTGGTGCAATTATTCAATCTGAATAAGACTCCCCCCTTGGGCTGCAGTGTCTCGTGCATAGGTTGTGTAACAAACCCCAGACGGTTCGATATTCTAAGGTGATAGGTGCTCTGCGAGGCCGTACTCTAGTACTCGAGTACTGTACGAGTAGAGTACTGTGGAGTGGTCGAGCGGCTTGAATATGTCTCGGAACGAGGAATAGGCTTCCCTGTCGTTGATAGGCTAAAGCTCTAATGTCGCACAGAGTGATACAAACTATTACATGTAAAGTTTATTATATGAGGTTAATTGGAGTGCAAGTTATTACCCCTTGAAGACATTGTACTCGCACCTTGTAGTAGCGCACTTGCATCGCATATGAGAAGAGTGCAGTGCTTTACAAGATTGTGCTTTGCTCTATACCAGCGTGGCCGAGCTGAGGCGGGATACTGTGTAAGGAAGGGTATGGTGATTGCTATCTTGGATGTCCAACTTCAACCCAGCCGGGGGAGCAGTGATGGATGCGTGTCATCAGGGTGGTATACCCAAACTCCCCAAACTCCCCCACCTCCCCTTGCAGCAGTAGATATGATAAATACAGCTCCCCCCGCTGCTCTTTCTCTCCACTCTCTAACTGATAACACATCAAGTATCTGCCAAGATGTTGACCAACAAGTTATCGCTTTCAGTCCTTCTGTCCCTCCTTATCGCCTCTGCTTCCGGGCTGCCAAAGGAGCAACTGTTTGCCAGAGACTCCCAGTCCGGTCGCTGTGGTGCCCAATACAGCGGCTTCAAGTGCACGGCAATAGCGGGTGCCAACCAATGCTGCTCACAGTACAGTTGGTGCGGAGACACGACCGGTCACTGCGGTACCGGATGTCAACCGCTGTACGGAAAATGCAATAGCTCCTCATCTAGTTCAAAATCCACAACGACAACTACGACCAAGCCCACGACGGCACCCACGACGACACCCACGACGACACCCACGACGACACCCACATCTACATCTACATCTACATCCACATCTACATCCACATCCACATCTAAGACTACATCTACCTCTAAAACTACATCGGCTACACCTACATCAACGGCCCGTCCGAAGCTTGGATCCGTACCCTACGGCATGGCAATCTACGATTGCGAGAAAGATGGCACAATTGCACTAACCTATGATGACGGGCCGTGGATATACACCACCCAGTTGCTGGACATTTTGAAGAGCAAGGGGGTTAAGGTCACATTCTTCGTAACGTACATTTTGCCCTTTCTGTACGTCAACATTAAACCCGACTAACGTCTTCATAGGGGGAACAATCTCGATAAAGGCGCGATTGACACACCGGGCTCTCCGTGGAGAGATGTCATTGCGAGGGCCTATAACGAGGGTCACCAAATCGCTTCACATACGTATGTGCCCCTCCCCCCGGGTGTGTCCGTCACATGCTAATATAATCCGTAAAGTTGGGACCATCTGGACCTGAATACCCTCAACGAGGCCGACAGGAGATGGCAAATGACAAGGCTGGAGCAGGCATTAATCTCAATTAGTATGTTCCCCTCCCATTCCAATATAATCTAGATAGATAGCTAATATATATACTATAGTCGGCAAATACCCGTATGTCTCCCATGACCCTTTGCTGCTTCCTACCCCTAGCTGACCAAATATTAGAACATACATGCGCCCGCCCTACATCAGCTGCAACAGCGCCTGCGAAAAAACTCTGGGCAACCTAGGCTACCACGTGATAATCTGGGACTTGGATACCGACGACTACAATAACGATAGCCCAACGTTGATCGAGAACTCGAAGAAAAATATCCGCGACGCGCTCGCAGGGAACAACCCGGCGGATACGGACTGGATGTCTATTGCGTACCGCTCTCCTCCCCCTCCCCCTCCCGAAATTACTCAGGATTGTTTGCACAGGTAACTAACCTGAAAAACAGACATGATATCCACGAACAGACTGTGGTCTCGTTGACAGCGTACCAGATTGACTACGATATTTCCCAGGGATATAAACGTAAGACACACTTTCCTCTCCTCCCCCTTCCCCCCATAGTACAGGGGATTAATTGAAATAGACGTCCGATTGGGAGAATGTCTCAACGACCCCGAGGTGAACTGGTATAGGAATCCCTGATTATTGCATTTGTGAAATTTTTTTCTCTTTTCTTCAATACTATGTATGAGGTCACGCGTCTTGCTGGAGGAAATAATTTTCGGCTCATGATCATAATGATTGATGATGATGGCTATGGTAGGACAGGATGGGACAGAGCTGAGTTGTAGTTTAATGAAACCATTTATTTTGTCAAAACGGGTGGAGTGTGAATTCTTGGTAAGGTTCGGAGCAATGGAAATGTGAGTGCAGTTTTTGCTCGGTCAGGAACAGCAACGAGTAAAGGTGCAGCAATTGTCATGGTATCGGTAGTTAAACTACATGACTAAGCAAGGCACCAACCGTACTTGTGTCTCAGCCAAGCAGAACTTCTCGAATATGAGAGGAGGAATTGACTAGCGAGCGCACTGCACGTCAACACTACGCACACTCTAAATATACATCCACCCCTGTTCCCCTGCAGCTCCCTTCCCAATCCATCACGCAGACGCCACCTGAAGTTGACCATGGATCACAACTGATATGATAGGGCCCCGACAAAAAACATCTCCCCTCCCGACCCGCCTTCCCTCCGCAGACATTTTCCCATGGGCAGGACGAGTACGAGTACTCGAGTACCGTACTCGAGGAAATACCAATAACTCGTTAACCCCATCGACAATTGGCCTTTTTCGAAGCTGGGAGACCCGCAAAGCTTACCCCTGAAAAACTCACCAAGGTCGTGGTTGTGAATCAACCAGCCAACCAACCAACCAACCAACCAACAAACGAACCAAGATTTTCTCTCACGTTCGAGATGATGGTGTGATGTGCCAAGTATTCGCCAAAATTGCTCTTGTGCTTTTCTTCCTTTTCCCCGGGCTGAAGGGGTGTGTGTGCGAGTGTGCGAGAGTGGACAAGCTGGGTGGGGCCAAGGTCCAGTTGTCGAGATCACTAATGCCTTGTTGGGGGAGGGGGTGGCACGGTAGGGTCACTCGAGTACCCTACTCGAGTAATGGTTTTTTGTCATTCTAGCGTGGGGCATGGTACTGGTAGAGTACTTGCACTCGGGCACGACAACATGCCTGCCATATCATAGTACGGCATCTCCCCGAAAAGTGAATTGGTGGTGGCTCTATCAGCATCCGAGGCACAGGTAAATAAGCAAGGTTTCTCAATTCGTCTACCGCAAGTGCGGGGATGAGTACTCGTAAAACCTGGCATCATCGCTAATACTCGTGGGGTATTGTTATCTATAATATTATGGCACCTAAGTTAGAGCACAGCACGCACACCATATCTGGGAATACCGAGGTACTGCACCGTTCACTGTAGTCATCTCTGTCTTAGGCGTAACAGAAAGAGGGACGGCACAACCAACGCCTTGCAAGGATGATAGATTCCAGTTCACTTTTGAAAGACAGCTTTTGCCGTAATTACCCTTACCTACACGTGTACTTGTATGCTCGAGTATGTGCGTGCGAGTGCGGTTGGAAAGACTGACAGGAACGGCAGAAGCTCTGAATCGCACAGCTCTGCGATCACCATACGCTGCCCGAGCATGATATGATACATCCAGTATCGAACCGTACTCGTACATACTTCAGCCCCACTCGGCATTCTTGCAAGGGTTCATCCATCCTTACTAATATCACAAGGCATCACTCGGGCGGATGTTTCCAGCTCGCTGGTTGGGGGAATTCCATTGATTGGTAGGGATAGGGTGTTACTCATCCCAGCCAAGAAGGTGCCGTACCCTGCTGCTTGCCTGGGACGGACGAGTATGATTTGTAGATCTTTGATATGCGTGTGATCGTGATGTGCGCGGGTGGAAACAGGGGTTGGACCTCGGTTGCTGGAGTTTTAGTCTTGTTTGTTGGAAGGTGATGGAGTGGGGGATGTGAACTATCGGAAGCTTGGGAAGTGAATAAATTGAGCACATACCGGGTTATCATTGAATGTGCAAACCCTTCAGGAAGGTGTGACATATGGGCTCTGCTTGCCAACTGGGACCTTGGCGGGGTATGGTTTTTGTTTCTTTTTCTTTCTTTCTTTCTTTCTTTCTTTCTTTCTTTCTTGTTATACAGGTACTCGAGTACTCGTACTCGTACTGCACAGTATGTCAATCGCGACTGAGCATTTTCACTTAGGAATAAGTTACTCGGGCACATCCACCCGTAGAAAGATAAACCACCTAGGACATAAATGGCCATCTAATCCGGGTCGTCACGTCACAAGGACCCACACGGCTCATGCACGAAAGAGTTATTATTATTATTATGGTGGCCAACGAGAGGAGCAAGCATCATGCCTCTATCCGCCCAGTAATCCATAAATAGTTGGACTGCCGTATTTACTCGTTAAATCCACCATCCAGGATCAGGCCTGGATTCCCCTGATCGGAGACGAAAGGCTCAGAGAAGGAACAGTATTATCTGGTTGGGGTATAGCATGAGGAGGCTGAGCTTACTGGTCTCATGAACAAGAATTCGTGATTTCATTAACCTACAGTCGCACCTCGCTGTCCCGAATTCACAGAACCGGATTCCTTGCTGAACCGTAGAAATTCTGTGGCAGCAGTGAAATTGTATGTAAGAGCACCCGTTGAACCGGAAAACAAGGGTATTCGGATTCGTATGATAACTTAAGGCCATTTATCCCTGCTCACATATGATTTATTTCTGCCGAACGGAATATTGGAGGTAAACTTAGGGAAATTAATCCTAAAAAGGGATAAAGGTGGAGAAGGGAAGGGGTACTAAATTCTTGTAGAGATTTTTTTCCACCTTGAACTAGTCAATTGTATAGTGGTATAAGAAAGATCAAGTGCAAAGATATGAGAGTTCAAGCTTCACCCCAACTATTTTCCTCAAAAGTTGATTTTGCACATTTGTCAATACAACGTAACTATGGATACAATTTTAGGTAACATTACCTGTCAGGTCTTAAAAACAACTAAATGCCAGCCTCTTCAAGAAGGAAGAAAGAGAAGAACCCAGCAAGGATTAACTCCCCTCCACCAGCAATGCACCCTCTACAGACAGGGGGAAGACTCTAATTTTTAGGCCCATAGTCCATACCTCATGCAAGTAACTAAAAAGCACTGCAGTCTTGACAGTACCCACTGCCTCATGAGAAAATGCCAAAGGAAACTGTTTGTGGATGATGACTCAACTCTTTACTATTTCAACAATATCTTTAACCAAGTGGCTGACGAATCTTTGCTAGGAAAGTCACATATCTCAGTAAACTATATCATGGTGAAAATGTGTTACCTGAGGTACAACCATTATTGAACAGCAATTGATACACACACAGAAAACCTCACATCCCTCAAATAGGAAGTCAATGCACTACACATTGCTATACATTACCCTTTTCCACTTACAGCAATCAACTTTCCTTTTATAGACCCTGAGGTTATTAAGCTCACAGCAAAGTCTCCCACCCCGCCCTATTCACAGCCGCCAATTTTACTGTATTTGGTGGACCTCAGCGATGGCCAAATGTAACATGTGTACATGTTCCAGTACCTCTATTCCCACCATCGTTAACCCTTCCTTTGTTAGATTACATTCTTTTGATTTGATTTCTTTTATAATTGATTTTGCGATCGGAATCTCTAGATTCCGGCGCCCTAATTAGTGTAAGCTTTAGAGAATTGACAGGATTGTGCCCCAGGAGTTCCAAGGGAATGAACAGGTGATGTATACCGGCTGTAGGATTTAGGCAGTGTTGTGGGAAAGCCCCAGGCTTTCCAGGACTCCGGCAGGGCCACAGGATTCCGGTAGCTGTACACTTACCAGTAATGATAGTGGCTGCAGGTTTCCAGAGCCTCAACTCTTGCAGGAAAGATTTCATGTATTTAAGAGTGGTCTCCTGGCTAGCAGGAGACATCAGACTTCAGACAGTTGTCTAGACAGTGAATACACTTGTTTGAAAGGCGATCCTATTGTTCTCCTTCGCTCTATAAACCATTCTATTGTACTCCCCTTGTCTTCGCCTGTCAGCAGGTCTCCTTTAGACACCAAAGCGATAGCAGGCTACCGCTTAGGTTCTATTGTATAACCGTTCACACAGGCTAGCGCCTGTTACATTTTTTTCGCCTCAGCAGGTAATATCTGGTTCTCCGGATTGAGAACAGTGGGTAGGATTGATCACCCTTCCCTTTTCTTAATAACTAGTTAGAAGCAGGAGCGGCAGGGAGAGACTCCCGGCTCTAGTGCTACATTCATCATTACAGACAGAAGAGGTCAAACCACTAGGTCTGGAAGGATATCCAGACCTCCCAGCAGAGTTGGGAATAACCCAGACACAGACCCAGAAGGAGAATGTGACGATACACCTATACCTAGACAAAGTTTCCTACAACCAGGAGACCATGATATGGACTCAGAAGAGGACCTTATAGTAGAGCAAATCGTCCAAAGGGAAAGCCAGAGAACAGAGAAAGCTCAGGAATCAAGACCAAGAACCAGAAGTATCTTGGAGACAGTCTTTGGAACCCTACCACACTCTGCAGTACCCTCAAAAGGCGAGACACCACCTGGCGGGTTCCCAGACTCCCCAGTACCCTCTAGACCACCACCAGTACCTTAGGGAAAAGGGAAAGAATCAGAAACTCCCAGACACCCGCCAGCACCTCTGCCGCATCTGGGACTATGGCTGACACTCCAGACCAACACAGGAAACCAAAGATCAAGCTTCCACAAACATCTAAGTTCAGGGCAGAAGGCGAAATTCTACAACCATACCAACTCAAGCACTGGTTTAGCGAGGTTAAGAAGTACTTATCCAAGTATGATTTCTTTGATGACACAGAGGATGTGGTGGACTACTATGGCACCTATACTGAAAAGCGAGCATATAGTGCATACCCCAACCTCATGCATGAGTTTGAAGACAATCAACCCTCCCTCCAAGAATTCAAGAATCGCTTTAAGTAGCTTTTTAAAGCATCAACCAACACAGATGATCTGTACCACAAATGGCAGAAGATACAACAGTCCTCAGAAGGCAAGCCAGCGAGAATTTACAAGATTGCTGGTTAACTAGTAGACCTAAGAGGAACACTGCCTAGAGACTCAATATCAGACTATGCACAAAGACAGTGCTTTTTGGATGCCATGGATCTCAGGCTCAGAAGAAATATGGAACCACAGATAAGAGATACCAATTCCTGGAATCAAGTTGTCCAACTGGCAGCGAGATATGATGCAACAAGGTTTAAGACAGGAGCCTATGGGAGTAGCGGCAGCTCCTCCAGCACCTCCGGAAATAAGTCAAAAAAAGCTAAGAACTCTCTATAACAAACCGGCAACAAGCCACCAGGAAAAGGCAAAGCTCCAGTGAGAAAATCGTCCTCTCCCAAGCATAAGAAACCAAGCAAGCAGGAAATGGATCGACGCAAGAGAGAATGAGTCAGTTACTACTGTGGAGAAGCAGGACTTATGGCAAATGATTGTCCAAAGAAGCAAATAAAGTCCAATCATGTCACTGTCACCTGGGACCCCCCTGATAGCGATAAAGAGCACTATGAGGCAGAAAGTGATAAGACAGAAGAGTGGAAAGGAAGGAATACTATCATAACTTTGGAGACTACTGTTGGCGCCCCCAAGGAAGCGGTCAGGCCATTTCAAGTATTAGAATTCACAATGCTAGTCAACAAGAAACCCGCCAGGGTCCTAGCAGACACTGGAACTATAGGCAGTACCCTAATCAGCAAACACTTTGTTACAACAAACAATATCCCTTATACCAATAAGAAGATGCCTATAACGCTCAAAATGGGTGTCAAAGGATCCTCACCAAGCAGCAATCACACGTGTATCACAGATATTGAAAATGGAAGCATGAAGGTAGCCAAGGTACACATGAGCGTCGCTCCTGTATCAGATTCTGATATCCTACTCAGTATCGATGACCTCATACGCTTTGGAGCAGTCATAGACTGTCAGAAAAATACCCTCTACTTTCCTGACCACAAAGTCTGAGTAAACTGCAATGGGAACAGCACACAGCCTCGCTCAGCGATGGCTAAACAGGAAGATATTCCACATTTCCTCAAGATGTTCCCTCCGGTTTTTGTCACAGAAATACCTGAAACCCTACCACTATTGCGGCGCTTTAACCACCAGATCATGATCAAGGACCCAGACCTTTATGTCAAGATGCCAACCTTCAAGTCCACTGAAAAATTGATCCCTATATTCAAGGCATGGATAGAGATGTAAATCAGGGCTGGGATAATATACAGATCACTGACTCCTAGAGGCGCTGGCATGTTCATCCAAGGGAAACCTAATGGCAGGACAAGACATTTGGTGGACCTTCACTACAGGAATAACAATACTAAGAAGCACGAAGCCCCAATCCCTAATGAGCAGCTCATACTCAACACTGTGGGTAGAGCCAAATCCCTAAGCAAGATAGACCTCAGTCATGCCCCCTTCCAGACCAGGGTTGAGCATGAGGATGAGATGTACAACACTATTAAGACACACTTTAGAGGCTTCACCTGTAAAGTAATGCTACAAGGAGACACAAATGCGCCAGGATCTTTCATGAGAGTCATGGAAGTTACACTATTAGAAGAATAACAAGTTTTTGTATGGGTATACATTGACGATATCCTGATATATAGCGATACACACGAAGACCTTATCAAACATATCAAAGCAATAGGCAAGAAGCTGGACAAAGCGCAGCTATATGCCAACACAAAGAAGAGTGTCTTCATTAAACAAAAGCTTGATATCCTAGGTCACCTTATCGATGATAAAGGCATTCACCCAGCACCAAGGAAGATCAGAGGTATTTAGGACTGGACAAGACCTTAGAACAGAAAGGAACTTCTGAGCTTTAGTGGGATGGTTAATTATATCTCCCAGTTCCTTCCACACTTCGCCACAATTACTGCACTACTTACAGAGCTTACCGGCGATGCTGAATAGATATGAAGAGACTTGGAGGAAGCAGCATTTCATCTAGTGAAAAAGGCGGCGAAAAATCATCCCATCCTTAAACCTATTGTCTATAGCAACCTAGAACCAATCTGGCTATTCACCGATGCATCTCCTACCAGCAGTGGCGCTTGGATAGGTCAAGGGCCAACAAGAGATCCAGCCAGACCGGCAGCATTCCATTCCAGGAAACTGTCAGCCTTGCAGAGTAACTACCCCAACCACCAACAGGAAGCGCTTGCAATTGTTGAGGCTGTACAAGCCTTCGCCCACCTGTTGTCCCACACAAAGTTGACCATAGTTACAGACCAGGATTATCTCCCAAGCTTATGACATAGAAGAATCTCACTGAGTGGCAGCAGAGATGGATAATGCATCTTAGCCACTTTGATTTTAAAATAGAATACATGCTTGGAGTTTGGAATTTTCTGGCTGACTATCTATCCAGAGTTAATGAAACCAATTCAGGGCCTGAAGATATAATACTACAGGACCCCACCTCCGAAAGTTCAGATCTCCAGAACCACAACTCCAATCATATTCAAACCAACTACACTTCTTCAGCATACTATAGCCTAGATTCCGACAGCGAAATGGAAACCATTGAAGAAACACAGCGCTCTCCATCCCTCACTACTCGTGAATATATCTATCGCTCCTCCCCAGACTACCTAGCAAGCATAGAGATAGAAGCCAATACAGTCACTCGCTCCCAAATGCGCAATAATAGTACTAGCAGCAACGATAGCAGCATACAGGCAGGCAACTCAAAGGGGAGACAAAGCTAGCTTCAACCTTCACCAGACTAGAGAGGAATGAAGCCATACAGCACTCTGTTGGACTGCCGGCTATGATGACCAGTGCCTTACAAACAGAGACAGCAAAGAAGCCAATGGATATTTCCCCAAAGATCCTGAAAAGCGAAAGCAAGCAAAGCCAGGGAAAGCAACATAAGATACCTCAATAGACTGTAGCCACCCTCCATCAAACGATAGCTCTATGTCCCTACCCTCACCAGGAAACAAATACCTCAGGCTTGCAGATATGTTAGCTGTAGCCTCCCCACCTCCGGCTTCACCAGTTTCGCCAGCTTCTACACCCCTCTATAGTGATCCTGAAGCTTTCTCGAATTTTACAGAAATTGACAAAGCCCAGTCCTTTGTTGGTACCATCCATTCATCTCTGATGGGAAAATTCCGCCCAGCCATAATTGTAGCTCTCCAGAATAACCCCTATTCTGGCGACTCCTGTAAACCACTGACAAACTACACTATTCGATCCAGGATGGCCTCCTCATAGCTGACAATACCAATGGCTATTCTAACATATATATCCCTATGGGACCCTTAGAAATGGGTGTATCCCTTCTGGATTTCACCCTTAAAACAGTTCATAAAGGCCTAGGACATTTCTCTGCTCACAAGTCCTACAAGTACGCCGCTTGTTTCTTCTGGTGGCCTCAGATGCGCCAGGACTTCATAGCCTACTATTGCTGTGATGATCAATGTCAGATCAATAAGGAACCCACTACAGTTCCGGCAGGTAGATCTCTAGCCCTACCAGCACCTGACGAAGCCTACCAATCCCTTGCCATCGATTTCGCTGGCCCCTTCAACAAATCAAACAACCATACAACTATCATGGTTATTATCGTTCGCTTTACCTCCTACACTAATCTTATACCACTTCAGGACTCTCCCACCTCCGAAAATGTATTCAGCAAGGTCCAGAAGACCATATTTGATGTTCATGGACATCACCTAAGCATAGTACTAGACCAAGACTCCCACTTTACATCCAAATTCTGGTCTCAGATGATGAAGTCAATGGGAATCCAGGTCTGGATGGCAACTCAATAGCACCACCAAACCAATGGCCAGGTAGAGCACCGGTTTCGCACCCTTAAACTGATGATGAGGAACTTCATCAACAAAAGCCAGAACAACTGGTCCAATGCCATCCCAGCAATAGTAGCAGCTATATATGGCACCCCCCATTAATCCTTAGGAATATCTCCATACCAAGCACTCTAAGGACGCCCTTGCAAGCTCTTCAATCCTGTCCTCAGATCTGCTAGCAAAGTACCAGCAGTGGACAAGATCTTGAATGCCCATAAAGCCACCAGGATGGAGGTTGATATGGCCAGAATGCATCCCACACTCAGGCAGACTATGCAAGCAGATAAGAAGAGGAACCCCTATCGAAGACCATTCAACATTGGCACTAGAGTTCTTGTTAGAGGTGGCCCTTACACCTCCACCCCTTGACGATCCAAGAAGCTAGAGCCACGCTGGTTTGGACCCTTTAAGGTCCCAGTGTATGACTCTAGTAGCGATAACTATAAGCTTGAATTGCCCAATGGAATGGAGCGCCAGAAGGCATACTTTCAAATCTCATGCCTTAAGGAATACCATGGGAACGATCCCAATAGGTTTGCATCCTGGATTATGGATAGGCCGGCCCCTATACTCGTCAACAATGCAGAAAAATGGGAAGTAGAGGAGATATTGGATTATCGCCTACATAGCAACTGAGTCGAGTTCCTGGTACAATGGAAAGAGTGTGTAAGGACTGATGATTCTTGGGAACCTATCGTGAACCTCGAGAACTCAATGGAACACATAGCGGAATATTGGAAAGAGAACCACAGTACAGAACAGATGCTTAAGGTCACCTCCCACTATATTAGGACCTCTTGGGAGCTTATGGAAATCTCTACAATCCCTTGCCCATGAACTATACTACTCAACGATTTCTGGCAGCCCTATAACGATAAGGGATACCATTCTGCAGGCTCAGATGATAGTTACTTCAACACTGATGATGATTCTATGATCTGGCCTTGGGAGAGCGGCGATATGGCCTATGGCCTTAGGAGAAGATAAGTTTTCTTCAAATTTGGGGAATGCAACATGTGTACATGTTCTGGTACCTCTATTCCCACTCTTGTTAGCCTTTCCTTTGCCAGATTATTTCATTAGATTGGATTTCTTTTGTACTTGATTTTCCTATCGGGATCTCCTGATTCCGGCGCCCTGATTACTATATGCTTGGGGGGATCAGCAGGATTGTGACCCAGGAGTTCCAAGGGAAGGAACAGGTCATCTGTACCGGTGGTAGGATAGAGCCAGTGTTGTAGGAAAGCCACAGGATTTCCAGGACTCCAGCAGGGCCTCTGTATTCCGGTGGCTGTACACTCACCAGTAATGATAGTGGCTGCTGGTTTTCCAGAGCCTCAGCCCATTCGGAAAGATTTCATGTATTTAACTGTGGTCTACTGGCTAGCAGGAGACATCAGACTTCAGACAGATGCCGAGACATTGAATACACTTGCTAGAACTGCGATCCTATTTGTAACAGGCGCTAGCCTGTGTGAACGGTTATACGAAGGAGCCTAAGCGGTAGCCTGCTATCGCTTTGGTGTCCAAGGGAGACCTGCTGTGAGGCGAAGACAAGCGGAGTATAGTAGAGTGGTTTATAGAGCGAAGGGGAACAATAGGATCGCCGTTCAACCAAGTGTATTCACTGTCTAGGCATCTGTCTGAAGTCTAATGTCTCCTACTAGCCAGGCGACCACTCTTAAATCCTTGATATCTTTCCTGCAAGAGCTCAGGCTCTGGAAAGCCGCTGCCACTATCGTTATAGGTGAGTGTACGGCTACCAGAATCCTGTCGCCCTGCCAGGGTCCTGGAAAGCATGGGGCTTTCCCACAACACTGCCTTTATCCTACCGCCAGTATACATGACCTGTTCCTTCCCTTGGAACTCCAGGGACACAATCCTCCCGATACTCCAAAGCATACAGTAATCAGAATGCCGGAACCTAGAGATTCAGGTAAAGACATCAAATACAAAAGAAATCAAATCAAATGAATAAATCTGACAAAGGAAAGGCTAACAAGAGTGAAAATAGAGGTACCGGAACTTGTACACATGTTACATTCCCCAAATCAGAACAAAACTTATCCTCTCCTAAGGCCATAGGCCTCATCGCCGCTCTCCCAAGGCCAGAGCATAGAATCATCATCAGTGTTGAAGTAGCTATCATTTGACCCTGCAGAATCGTATTCCTCATCGTTATAGGGCTGCCAGATATCGTTGGGTACTATGGTTCTGAGGCAAGGGATTGTAGAGACTTCCATAGGCTCCAAGATGTCCTGACATAGTGGGAGGTGATCTTAGGCATCGGGTCTGTGCTGTAGCTTTCTTTCCAATATTCCGCTATGATTTCCATTGAGTTCTCCAGGTTCTCGATAGGTTCCCAAGAGTCATTTGTCCTTTCATACCCTTTCCAGTGTACCAGGAACTCGACTCTGTTGTTCTGTAGGCGATAATCCAGTATCTCCTCTGCTTCCCACTCTTTTGCATTATTGATGAGTATAGGGGCCAGCCTATCTATCCTACTGGATGTAAATCTATTGGGATCGTTCTCATGGTATTCCTTGATGCATGAGATGTGAAAGTATGGCTTCTGGTGCTCAATTCTCTTAGGCAATTCCAGGTTGTAGTTGTTGCTACTAGAGTCATGCTCTAGGACCTTAAAGGGTCTAAACCAGCGAGGCTCTAGCTTCTTGGATCATCCAGGGGCGGAGGTGTAAGGGCGTCCTCTAACAAGAACTCTAGTGCCAATGTTGAATAGTCTTCGATAGGGTTTCCTGTTTTTATCTGCTTGCACAGTCTGCCGGAATATGGAATGCTTTCTGCCTATATCAACTTCCATCCTGGTGGCTTTATGGGCATTCAAGATCTTGTCCACTGCTGGTACTTTGCTGGCAGATCTGAGGACAGGATTGAAGAGCTTGCAAGGGCGTCCATAGAGTGCTTGGTGTGGAGATATTCCTAAGGATTCATGGGGGGTGCCATTCATGGCTGCTGGTATCGCGGGGAGGGCTTTGGACCAGTTGTTCTGTCTTTTGTTGATGAAGTTCCTCATCATCAGTTTAAGGGTGCGAATCCGGCGCACTCACTGGTAATTGGTTTGGTGGTGGTATTGAGTTGCCATCCAGACCTGGATTCCCATTGACTTCATCATCTGAGACCAGAACTTAGATGTAAAGTGGCAGTCTTGGTCCAGTACTATGCTTAGGGGATGTCCATGAACATCGAATATCGTCTTCTGGAGCTTGCAGAATACTTTTTCAGAGGAGGCAGAGTCCTGAACTGCTATAAGATAAGTGTAGGAGGTAAAGCGATAGACAATGTATATGATTGTAGTATGTGTTCAAATGTGTATGGGCACGATCTTATATCTATCAGAATATACTAACGCAATACTAAGCGAGTATTGCAGGCATGCCTTGATGAGGAGAGGTAGATTTATAAAGGTAGAATGGTAGGTATTCTGTTCCTTATTCTTCTAAGCGAGAAAAGTGGGCGGTAGCCCCTATAAATACAACAGTGCGTCCTCCCATTATCTAAAAGAATATATATGGGAAAAATATAAGTACGAACGTTTTTTACTGTAACGGCAGTAGGAACAACATAAGTGCGAACATATTTGACCCGGAAAACCTGCCAAGAAAATCCCAAAAGTTTGTATAAAACTAAAGTGGTGTGAGGGGTTTCGTTGTGGATGATAAGACATAAAGGACAGCACAATAACCGTTAAAATATGTGATAAGCAAGCGTAATAACCCGAATACCAGATAAAGAAATATACATAGGAATACTTATCATAATAAGGAAATATAACTGAAATAAACGAACAGTATGTCCTTTCTGCAGTAATGTATGCAGTGTAAGAGGTATTGCCGAAATACTAATCAAGTATGAGAATATACGATATGTTCAAGGAAATATTCATATGAAAACGTATAAGAAATTTCAACTCTTCCCCTCGTTATCTACAGCCCAGAAGTCCCATCAACGGTGTATGAGCCGGTTTCACAAAGATTTTGGTGCAGATATCGGCAAGGTTTTCTGACGACTCAACCTTTCGTAAAGTGAACGAACCACGGTCGAGTTCTTCTCCTATTTTGTGCAAGTGAACATCGATGAGTTTGGTACGTTCATTGAGTTGATGGTTTGTCGCAAGAAAATTAGCGCCGGTATTATCTGCGTGGAAAGCGATCGGTAAACTTAGTCGAATATCGATGATGCCTTTTTGGAACCATTGGATTTGTTGCGTTGCCAGTGACATAGCAACGTATTCCGCTTCCGTAGTAGATGTAGCGACGGATGCCTGTTTCCTGGATCAACAGGAGATACATAAACTATTTAAGATAACAATGTATCCTGAGAAGGAGCGGCGGGTATCAAGGCAAGTGGCAAAGTCTGCATCAGCATAGACATCGATAGCGGGAGTTGCGTTGCTTGGGTACGGGTAGAACAATCCTATAATATCCGTTCTATCAAGGTAATGAAGGACGTGTTTAGCGGCCTTTAAGTGTGCTTCAGATGGGCAAGAAGAAAATTGAGAAAGAAATGAAATCGTATACGAGAGGTCGGGTCTTGTACCAATGGTGAGGTACATAAGTGATCCTATAACCGATTGGTAAATAGAGGGGTCTGGTATCCGTATGTCTTCGGTCCCTTTCGTAAGTTGAATGCCTTTTGGTAAAGGGTAGAAACGGAACGTGAGTTTTCCATGCCATATCGTTGGAGGACTGACTTGAGCTATTTTTGCTGAGTCAGATGTATGCCGTCAGGTGTATACGTTATGTGCAAGCCGAGTAGGAAGTTAGCTTACCCTAAGTCAGTGAACTCGAATGCCTTTTTCAGGTCATTTATCAGAGAGGTGGCGTGGGGGGTATAACCTACTCCCAAATATCTCGAGAATCCCAACGGGACCCTGAAGATACTATTATGATAGGGGGAGAAGCGTCGATGGATAGGTCTTCAATAGACAAGGTAAAAGGTATGGAACTAATAGAGTGACCGTTCAACTTGATGTATTAAAGATGATACTCCTGTGAGGCTTGAGAGTCCGAATCCTTAAGGGATTGCAGGCTCATTAAATACAAAAGATTGTAGCTAGGAAAACAAAACAAAAGCGCAAACATCCTGTCCAACAACAAGCTAACAGAGGTAGCATACCAAGGTAACCATATTCCGAAAACAGAGGGTTAAAAGCGACAGGATGGAGCTAACAAAACAAGTAATGGAATCCAAACAGGAAGGAACAAGAGATCGCTACTACTATACACATCCAGTAGGTATAGCAGGAGCATAGCGATACCACAACAGGGTAGAAGCAAGGAGGGGTAGTGATAAGGGAAACAAGGAAAGAATAACCAGTTCGAAAGTCATAACCAAGTAGGAAAGGAACAACCAAATAGTAGCGCTTATCAGGTATAAACCCAAATAATTAATAACCAACATCTAGTCAGTAGTAATAGTAGACACATAATAGGATTCCATTACATTCCCCTTAAAAGAAATAAAACCAACAAACAAATAAGATATATCCTAGAGGGCTTAATGACCAACCCGCTTTTGGAGTATTCCACTCTATTTCAAAACATATAACTTAATCAGTAAACATATATCCATCACTGGTGTTAGGACCTTACACCTTTATAAGCCCATAGTAGCGAAGACAATACCATGAAGCAGTTAGCTTTCCATCTCAGATTCGTCCAACGTGGTGAGTGTTGTGCTGGTATCGGATACTGAGTAGTCTGTGTCTTGAAGGGGTTTCCAAAATCCGTCAGGGTTAAGCTCAGGTGAGAGGGAGGCATAGTCTGGTTTCTGAAGTGTCCAGGCAGAGGAAGTCTCACCATGGGACCAAGGGAGTCTGAAAGGTATAGATTCATTGTAGGTATTGAACCAGTAGGATCTGATGAGGGTGCTGGCGCCTTCTAGGTTGTATAGGGGTTCCCTTGTTGCTTCGATTTCGTCATAGCCTTTCCAATGGATCAAGACCTGTCTTTTCCTGCGATAGATTCGATCTTTGAGTATCTTTTCGATTTCCCATTGCTCTTGTCCACTCGCATCGATAGTGACAGGTTCTTTGGATATGGGTTCAGGTGTTCCTGGGAAGGCGAAGGGGTTGGGTCTTAGGTAAATGTGAAGGTGGCTGCGATGGATCCATGGGTGGATTCCTGCCATCACTAGGTGGAGTATGAGTTTCTAGTTGTTATGTCTATCAGGTCCTTCGCTCACTAAGAAGGGTCCTAACCATGGTCCAACTAGCTTGTGATTTCGTCCAACCTTATGGACATAGGGTCCTGACTTGAGGATAACTTCAGTTTCGTTAGGGATGATTGGGGGTCCATCCTTTCTTCTGGTTTCGCTGGAGGTGGTTTGGCGTGCTCTGGCCTTCTTGAGTGCATCTCTGGCGAGTTGCTGGTTCTTCATAATCTGGGATGCAATCTCGTCTGCTGCTAGCACTGAAGTGGGGAGAACTCTGACGCTTGGGAGGAGGTGTGGTATTCTGCCAAAGGTGATTTCGAAGGGAGGGAGTTCTGTGCTATCGCTGGGGCTGCATTGATTGCAGTCTGGACATGAGGTAGGTGGCGAACCCACTTGGTTCCTTTAGGGTTTACATAGTTCCTAAGGCATTGACGAACAGTTCTGATTCTGCGCTTAGTCTGTCCATTGGTCTGGTGATGGTAGGCTGTAGCCATGTTGAGATCAATATTGAGATTTGCCATAAGCTGTGTCCAAAAGCCTAAGGTAAACTTGGGGTCTCTGTCAGAGACTAGTGAGGTAGGGAAACCATGAATGGAGAAAACTCGCTCAATCAGGGTGTGGGCGGTTTCGTTAGCTGTGATGTCCTGGGAGACTGGTATAGTGTAGGTAAAGCCGCTGAATCGATCCAAAACAACCATGATGAGTTCAAGCTTGGAATCGGTAGGGAATGGTCCTGTAAAGTCAATTGCAAGGGACGAGAATGGCTGCCTGGGGACAGTGAGGGGGGTGACTGATCCTTCAGGGACAGTGGTAGGTTGCTTGTTGAGCTGGCATAGGTGGCATCTGAGGACATAGTCTTTAAAATCGTTTCTCATAGAGAGCCAGTAAAAGTGTCTTGAAGCATATTCAAAACATTTCTGCCAACCCATATGTGCCATTTGTTCATGGGTAATGTGCACAATTTCGCTTCTGATGTTAGCACCTTGATAGCTTGCTTCATAGGGGACATAAGGACAGTCTCTACTGTCATCATTCCCCTTTCTGATGAGAACTCAATCATATAAGAGCCAGTCAGGGTGGTCGATTGCCTTGTTAACTACCTCAAGGAGAGGGTCATTCTGGGTAGCATTTCGAATGCTGGAGTACCCCTTTCCTTTCATGTAGTTGGTAAGCTGAAAAGCGCGAAGGTCAAGCTGTGAAGAGGGCAGATCAAAGAAGCAGTCCTCATTATCGACAGGTGCTTCAGGGCTAGGTAGGTCCCATCCTTGGTCGATATCCTGTATTTCTCTTTCTTTTCCTTTATCAATAACTGGATGAAATACTGGGTAGCCAACGTCATCGTGGAGGGGAGGAGGAACAGCCCATCTGTGTTCTGCTCTGCACTTGGGATAATGAGGGGAGACAAAGTAGGAGGAAGAGTAGAGAGGCAAGGGTCCTGGAATATCGCGAGATCCTGAGGGAAAGTATCCTGTATTCTTTCCATTCATGTGGGTGTGGTATTCGTCCCAGACACAGGCAGTCCAGTGCATGACTCTGTGTCTATTAGATTCAAGAAATCGGTCCAGGTCATTGACTGGGGGTCGAGGAGGGATTGGTGTGGGCTGAGGGTGAGGTTCAGTAGGTATGCTGCTAGGGGCGATATTTCCGCAGGTGGTAACTGCAAGGGATTCCAATTGGGTAATAGAATCATGGATATGTTTAAAGCAGTTGGTGATAGCATCTGGATGCAGTTGTTGGTCCATATCTCCTGGAGTATTGTTAATTCTAGATGCAAGGCCTGACAGTTGAGCTTTAGCTCACTCAATAAGTACTGTAGCATGGGATGGCTCTTGAGGGTTGCTGAGATAGGAGGAGGTCGCAACGATTTCACAACCTTGAATGGCATTGGTTGCAAGCTCGAAGGTATCTGCTGCTTTGTCCTTGGCTTGTTCAACAAAATCTGAGTAGTGACTCACTTCTTGGGAGCTTGAGGGGTTTGAGCTGGTGCCATGATGTGAGTTCCACATGGAGTGGTGTTCAGGGGTAAGAATGTGTGATAGTTCTTGAAGAGTGAGGGCAGAAGAAGGGTCTAGGGCATGGGCGATGTCGAGGTAGTGTCTTGATACACAGTTCATGGCTGAGGAGGGGGTCTTTATAGTTTTCTTCTCTGTAGGGTCTTCGAGTATTTGGTCTTCTTCAGCTGGGGTGTCTTCATAGATCCTTGATAGTGCATCTGCAAGGACATTGTCTTTGCCAGGTCTGTGTATGATATCGAAATCATAAGATTGCAGGAACATGCGCCATCTAGTTTGGCGGTAAGGTAGGTCAGTCAGCTTTTGGAAAAAGGATAATGCCTTGTTGTCAGACACAACAGTGAACTTGGTGCCATATAGAATCGGATGGAATGCCTCAATGGCATCCACAATCGCTAAAAGTTCCAATTCATGGACAGGGTAGTGCAGTTGACTTGTTGCAAACTTTCTGCTGTGGAATGTGGCAGGGTATACTTTCTCAGGGGAGGGTCCTTGGCCAACCCATGCTCCTGATCCAACCTTAGAGGCGTCAGTAATGAGTATATTGGATTAGCTGATGTCTCATATGAGATGGGGCGGAGCGGAATAGTCTCCTTGGCCAGGCGCTTAACCTGTTTGAAGGATTCCTCATGCAGGAGTCACCATTCAAACACATCTTGGGAAATTAAGTCCGAGAGGGGGGCAGTGGTGGAGGCAGGGTGTGGAAGGAACTGTGCATGATATATCACAACTCCCACAAAGGTCTGAACCTCCGTTTTCGATTTTGGTGTGGGCCAGTCTTGGATGGGTCGAATTTTTTCAGGGTTTGCATGAATTCCTTTCTCATCTATAACATGTCCAAGGAGTGAGAGTTTGGTGGCGAAGAATTTGCACTTGCCTGGCGATGCTTTGATTTGATGCTGCTTCAGTCTTTCCAAGACTGATCTGATGTGTGAAATATGGTCCTCAACTGTTTCTGAGTAGATGGTAATATCATCCATGTATGCCCAGGCGAATTTTCCCATAAATCCATCTAGGACAAACTCTATAACTCTCATAGCTGTAGCAGGGGCGTTGGAATCTCCTTGCAGCATAACTCTGCATGCAAAGGATCCAAAAGGTGTCTTGATGGTGTTGTATTTCTCATCGCTGGGGAGAACTCGAATTTGGAAGTACCAGTTTGCCTGGTCTATGGTGGATCTGAACTTTACTCTGGCAACAGTTCAGAGTATCATGGCTTGGTTGGGAATCGCTCCCTGGTCCTTGATAGTAATATTATTCCTTGGTACAAGGTCTGCAAGCAGTCTGATTTCGCCATTGAGTTTCAGCATTAGGAATATGTTAACTGGGTTGTGTGCCTCGCTTGGGTACATGATTCCTTTCGCTTTCCAGTCCTCAATCAATACTCTGTATGCTGGCATGATCTTGTCAGGGAATGTGAAGAATCTCGGATTATGGTCCGAATTTGTGTCTTTCAGCTGGATGTGGTGGTTGACATCTCTCAAGGGTGGTAATTCCGCTGTCTTCTTGCCAGAGAATACTGTAGGAAACTCGGAAATGAAGGCAGGGGCATCTGCTTCATTCATTTCTGAAAATCGTGCATGGGTTGCTTTCTTGCAGGTCAAGGTTATTCCTTTGCCAGGGAAGGTGATAATAGATTTTCCGCAATCTATAACAGCATGGTGTGCAGTAAGGTAAGGCATTCCTAGGAAGATATCATAGTTGTCCTGGGAACAGACTAGGGCTTCAGAAATATCGCCGCTTTCTATGTCAATCTGTATGACAGGCTTTGCAACATAGTTGATTGCTGAGCGTGATCCTTTAACTACCATCTTCAGGTTGATAGGGGTTTCGAGGTCTCTGGTTGGGATTTGGTGGGTGGTGACAAACTTTCCTGATATCAAGTTGTCTCCTGTGGTCCGTGGATCGAATAGTGCCTTTGCTTTGTGGCCATTGACTGTGATGTATGCTTCAAGTGCTTGGGATTGAGTTCCACTAGGTCCTGCATGGTTTGTGGTAACTGTGACTGATTCCTTGACATGGGGATCGTCTTCGTGGGTGTGGTATGTTCTCGTGACATTCTGGGGTCTCCTGGTTCCTCCAGGGCCTCTATTTCCTCGCTGCTGGGTGCTCCTATGCTTCTTCTTCTCAAAGCAGTTATCGGAGTAGTGTCCATGTTTTCCACAATAGTAACAGTCATTATCCCTTCTGCGCCGATCCTTCTCAGCCTGAGATACTCTTGGATGCTGAGAGGTATTGTTGGAGAACCTTGGTTGATTTCGCTGGGTATTGTTCTGGGGGCGCTTGGGTGCTTGTTGGGAACTGCATTAGAGGTTGCATTTCCTTGACAATTTCCAAAGAGTCCTGTAGAGTGGGCCCTTGCATCTCGCTTTTCTGCTATCTCCACTAGTTGGTCAAAGGAGGTATCGGAAGTGATGTGTGGTTTCAGTTCTCGCTTGAGTTTGATATCCATGGCATCTAGGAGTCTCTGCTTTGCAGAATAGTAAGAAATTGTTCCTGGGGGGAGACTGTCTCTCTAGGTTTCAAGTCTGATTACAGTGTCAGTAATCTGTGCTGTTTTTCCCACTTTAGTTTGCTTGACTTGTAGCCACTGTTCATTGATGGTATCAGTGGATGTAGAAGGAAGGAAGTAGGCCTCGAATTTCTGTTTGAGTCCAGCAACTGTGTAGTCTCCTTGGGAAGCTGTATATAGGGTAAATTTATCAAGGGCTTTCTCTCTGCAATAGGCTCCATAGGATTGCATGGCTTCAGGGGCATTGTCAGTTATGCTAAAGCTGGCGATGTATCGATGGACTGTGTTGAACCATGAGTTGATTCTCAAAGGGTCTCGATCTTTTCCTTCTCCAGTAAATGTAAATGGTGCAGGCCATTTGGGACGATTATTTTCCTCTGGGGGGACTGACATGGCGATGGGTGCTTGGCTTGGATTGTTTGGTGGACTTGGTGGATTGGTGGTCTTGGTGGACTAAGTATATCGTCTGGTGCAGGGCTTACTTCTCTTGGTAGACTAGGTAGTCTAGGCGGCGAAGCTGGGGGTGCTGGTCCTGGAGCGTCTTCTGGACCAGAATCAGATTCCGATTCTGAGCTTGGTTCTTTCTTGGATTGGACTTCTTGGTGGAACTGTTCTTGGACTTGTTCTTGGACTTGGGCTTGGTCTTGGACTTGGTCTGGAGCTTGGGCTTGGGCGTGGTCATGGGCTATGTCTTGGTCTTCTTCTTCGCTGCTGCTGCTATCTACTGAAGATAGTTCTGAGTCCTCAGATGGTGGTGCAGGGGGGGGTACAGGCGCTTGACTTTGGGGATCAGAGGAGGATGCTACCGATCCTTTAGTGAAGTGCCTTCTGGTATCTCTTGGAAGCGAAATGGTTGCTAGCTAGGGTGAGCTGGTCTCGCAAGGAGTCCGCTCAAGGCCTTCTTGGGAACAGGGAGGTGTACTAGTACTACAGGGTCAAGGTAGCCGAAGGGTGACCAGTCCTTTGCCGAAGATCAAAGGTATACTTGTGTCTAGGTCAAAAAATGTAACCTACTCCCAAGTATCTCGAGAATCCCAAAGGGACCCTGAAGATACTTTTAGGATTGGGGCAGAAGAGTCGATGGATAGGTCTTCAATAGACAAGGTAAAAGGTATGGAACTAATAGAGTTAGCGTTCAACTTGTAGTATTAAAGATGATAGTCCTGTGAGGCTTGAGAGTCCGAATCCTTAAGGGATTGCAGGCTCTTTAAATACAAAAGATTTTAGCTAGGAAAACAAAACAAAAACGCAAACATCCTGTCCCACAACAAGCTAACAGAGGTAGCATACCAAGGTAACCATATTCCGAAAACAGAGGGTTAAAAGCGACAGGATGGAGCTAACAAAACAAGTACTGGAATCCAAACAGGAAGGAACAAGAGATCGCTACTACTATACACATCCAGTAGGTATAGCAGGAGGATAGTGATACCCAACTGAGTAGAAGCAAGGAGGGGTAGTGATCAGCGAAACAAGGAAAGAATAACCAGTTAGGAAGTCATAACCAAGTAGGAAAGGAACCCCAAATAGTAGCGCTTCTCAGGTATAAACCCAAATAAGTAATAACCAACATCTAGTCAGTAGTAATAGTGGATACATAATAGGATTCCGTTAAAGGGGGAGTCAGCTGCATGTATGGCCATGTCGTCGACGTAAACCGATACGTAGAGGTCGTGTTTAGCATGGACAAACATGCATGGGTCAAGGGCTGATGTCGTACATCCTTTGAAGGTTAATAATATTGCGAAGAGAGCATACCATTCATTCGTAGATTCCTTAAGTCCATAAAGACATCGGTTAAGTTTCTATACTTTTTCTCCGTCACGGTACTCAGGTAATGGTCGTAGGTAAACTGCTTCTATGAGTTCGCCGTAGAGGAAAGCAGATTTAACATTGAACTGTTGCGGTCGCCATTTGTTTTTAGCGCATATCGCGAGGAGGAAGCGGAGAGATTCATAACAGATGACAGGGGCGAATGTTTCTTCGAAGTCGAAGCCGGGAATTTGTGAAAACCCTTTGGCAACGCCTTTTGCGCGAAACCTTTTGAAAGTCCCATCTGCATTATGTTTAGTCTTGTAAACCCACTTACTATCGATTATCTTTCTTCCCATCGGTCTCTCAATAACATCGTAGGTTCCATTCCTTTTTAGAGCATTAATCTCGTGATCTATCGCCGTGGTCCACTGTTCCTTAAGCGTACAGTTAATCGCTTGGTGATACGTGGTAGGATCCTCATCTGGTAATACTGTAGCATTTCTGCCCAAGTGTACCGGAGGGCGTGAGATTAGTCCAGAACTTTTCCCGGTTTCCGGTTGCTCGTCTGGTAGGGCCTTATGTTCCTGAGGTTGTTGTTCCAAGGGAGCAGGTTCCGGGGTAGGTGGCGGTGTGTTAGGTCGGTAGTATTTCTCTGGATGTTGAGGTAATGGAGGAGGATGGATTTCAATTACTGTTGTGTGGTTGGTAGGTGTCGTACTCCGGTCTAATTCCAAAGTCTTACTGTATGATTGCAGCTCTATTGGAAAGGAGGGAGGATGGACGGTCGCAAATTGGGATTCCGGAGCAGGTGTTGAACTTGGCACTTCCGCTTGTTCAATCGTTTTAGTGGTCCAGTGACCTGTCGTGTTTCGGATATCTTAAAAAATTGCGAGGGGATGTATATCCGGTATATCTTGTCAGAGGATGTGTATCCAACAAGATAGCCTTTGATCGCCTTGGGCTGTAGCTTCGTTCCTGGTTTTCTGGTCGCCTCAGGTATGTGGACGAAGCATTTGGTCACGTATGGGCGCAGGTGGTTGATCAACGGCTTTTGGTTGTAGAGAGACTCATAGGGTGTTGAACCTCCTATGGATCGTTTGGGAAGACGGTTTCTGAGGTATACGGCAGTTGCGATTGCTTCTGCTCAAAGTTGTAGAGTTAAACCTTTTAACATGGACCTGGTGGCGGTTATTATGGTCCTGTTATACCGTTCAGCAACGCCATTTGATTCATGTGAGTAGGGTGGAGTTTTGTCATGAAGTATTCGATGCGCCTGAAACAGGTTTAGCATTTCATGCTTCACGTATTCACCACTGTTATCAGTTCTGAATCGTTTGATTATAGCGTTATCTTGGGTTTGTCACTCCTGGATGAACTGTTTGAAGATTTTAAGCCTATCGGATTTTACCTAGATGGGGTAAATCCAGGTGTATCGTGTGCAGTCATCAATGCAGGTGATATAGTACCAAGAATTACAAAAGGATGGTGTCGAAAATTTTCCGCTTAAGTCGTAGTGAATTAACTCTAAGGGGCTTTGGCAATGGTGCTGTGTTGGTTCTGGTTTTCTTTTAGACGACTTTGCGGTAATGCAAGTTTCGCATTGCCAACCTATAGGAACCTTAGGGATATGGGGTGTGTCGCAGTATTTGTCAGAGCGAAGGTTGGCTGGTGAGGGATGACCCAAGGCTTAATGCCACTCCTGATAGGTCATTTTGTATGCCTGTTCCTTCCTTTCCTGCACGAGATAATCTTGTCTGTCAAGCTTGCCACATAAAACATCTTTATTCTCTCCCATGACATACATGTCCTTCCCGGAACTGTGTAAAGAAAACCCTTTTCCCAAAGAAATGATAGCGCGCCACGATAACAAATTGCATTGACCCAACTTAGAAACCCATAGAACACGTTGAAGAAAAACAGGAGATACATGACCATTAGACGTATTGGCCATGAGCTTAACTGTTCCTCGGCCGCATGACTCTAAAAAAGAGTCATCGCCTAACTTGACGTTTCCTTTTTCTGGTTTAAAGTTTATAAGAAGGTCTAGGTTGCTTGTCATATGTGAGCTTGGGCCACTATCGATTACCCAATTGTGTGGGTGAGGGGTCTTTTGCGTAGTGGTAAGGGTTGAGGATGTACTGACCGGTTTGGATAACTCTTCCTTGCCGATCTTGGCGGTGTCAATCGCCATCCTTTCCTTCTACTTTTGGTTATCGGTCTTGAGTTTCTGACACTCTTTCCAAGTATGCTCTTCATTGCATGCAGAGGGGTATTGCTTCTTGCAGTATGAGCATTCCTTGGCTGTTACTGATGTGCTGTATCCGTTTCGTTGGGGTTGTTCCTTCCCTTTTCCTTTGACAGTGGCGGTTAAATACGCCTTGTCTTCTTCTGAGTTAACTGAAGTTTTAAGGTCCAACAACCTGAGATAGACATGGTTGTAGGTAAGGTCCTCCTTGGTTTGGAGGTTGTCAACAATGTTGTGAATCGATTTGGGAAGGGACCGGAGAAGGACAACAGCTTTTGCTTACGATGAGTTGAATACCTTCTTAAATGCAAAAGGGTGGGCTTAACAGTCATTTTCGTTAGCAGAGGAACAACGGTGTTCCATGCGATTCCATAGGGTGTCGAACTTGCCGATGTGATCAGCGATGGGTTCAGACAACTCGTATTGGTTATCGAGAACAGCGTTGAGTTGGTCGAAGAAGGAGATGGTCTTTTCTCTGTCAAATTTATACTGGAATGGCGTCCAGATTGGGTGCTGAGTTTTGTGGGTTGCCAGAAGGATGAGCCATTTTGGGTCAATGGTCGCGAGGAAGTAGGCCGATGCCCACAGGTAGCGATCGCGAATTTCATCTATAGGGTCAACATTCGTCAGATCCCCGTCTTCATCCCGTATTACATCGCGGATGGTTTCCGTTCCTTGCACAATGTCCCAGCAGTTGAACAGTCTGAGGACGTACTTGGAGATGTCACGCCATGTGCGGTAGTTCTCAGGCCCAGTCAGCTTTGGGATGGAGCTGAGATTGTAACTGGGTGCGAAGCCGCGTTTAGAGTTAATAGCGTGTGTCCGTGCCCTTTGGTCAATGGGCAGAGGGGTTGCTGAGGGATTGTCTGTCGAAGGTTCAGGGATGGTGGTTGAGGCTGAGGCCATGGTGGATTTTGGTTACACAAGTTGTGTTCTTCGAATCGTTCTCTGTAACCACACACCCCCTTTAAGTCCACACAACTTTTATCAAGCCTGAAAGTAACACGTTCACCTATCAACGCTTTTTCTGGGAGTTTCCACCCTCTGATGTGTTAACTTCCAGGTAGTTGATAAAGTGTACGGGGGAGTGGTGGGTAACGCTTGCTCGCACAAAGGGAGGAAAAAGAAGGAGACGGAGGCGAACGGTGAAAAGAGCGTGGTTAAGTAGGGGTTAATGTCCTGAGTGTTTCGCCGAGACTTGTGTAATGCCGAGGCCGAGAATGCTTAGTTTCGTCAAGAAGAAGCTTTTCATCTGGTCGATGTTTTTGGTGCCGAGAAATAAACTTTGTCGAAAAAAATGTTTCTGGTTATTATTTTGGTGGGAAACGTGGATCGATGGCAGGACGGGTTTCGCTTCGTTGACTGCGAGGTTTTGTTGTCTGTTGGAGGGTGTAAATGTATATTCTAAAGATATAAGAGGCCCGGGCTCATAATCGGTTCCAATGTGTATGGGTACGATCTTATATCTATCGGAATATACTAACGCAATACTAAGTGAGTATTGCGGGCACGCCTTGATGAGGAGAGGTAGATTTATGAAGGTAGATTGGTAGGGAGTCTGTTCCTTATTCTTCTAAATGAGAAATGTGCGCGGTAGCCTCTATATATACAAGAGTACGCCCTCCCGTTATCTAAAAGAATATAAAAGGGAAAATTATAATTACGAACGTGTTTTACCATAACGTCAGTAGGAAAAACATAAGTGCGAACGTATTTGACCCTGAAAACCTGCTGAGAAAATCCCAAAAGTATATATAAATCTAAAGTGGTGTGAGGGGTTTCGTTGTGGATGATAAGACATAAAGGACGGCACAATAACCGTTAAAATATGTGATAAGCAAGCGAAATAACCCAATACCAGATAAAGAAATATACATAAGAATCCTTATCGTAATAATGAAATATAACAGAAATAAACGCATAGTATGTCCTAGCTGTAGTAATGTATGCGGTGTAAGAGGTATTGCCGAAACACTAACCAAGTAAGAGAATATACGATATGTTCAAGGAAATATTCATATGAAAACGAATAAGAAATTTCAACAACTACAGTTAGGGTATATCTTATTCTCGGTTATATATCATGATAATGTTTGAGAATTAAGGTGTATATTTCTTATGTTTTGTGCGGGATTTCACAGTTATCTTTTCATGTATAGTGACCTTTTACTAGTCATCTATCATGTGTTATCTTTCCGTTTATTTCGCGCACACCACTTCAAATTACGCACATTTATTGAGATTTCCTTTGTAGTTTTACAGGGTCAAACATGTACGCAATTATGTTTCTTACAATATTTTCCCTATTTTGTTACTGAGTACATGGAGGATACACACCTGTATAAATAGCTGATTGCCGCCTACTTTGTTTTAGTTAATTAAGGACAAGAACTACTACCAATCTACCTTCATACTACAATACTCCGCAAACAAGTGTGCACATAGTATACTGTTAATACTATGTTGTATTTTCATACTCATGGTATAAGATTGTGCCAATACACATAATTTAAACAGGTTATGAGCCCGGCTCTGCCGTAACCTTCCGCAATCCATTCAACAAGGGCATGTTGAGTTGCACTAGGCGTTTCAGGATTGAGGGATCCAGGTGGAACACTCTCCCTTCACTGTTAGTCGTTTGAAAACTACTTAGAATATAGCAAGAGAGTTCAGAATACCTACAGTGATGGGATTAAAGACTATAAAAGCTGTCCTGGGGTAAAACTCATGAAAACAGCAACCTGTGAAAGTATTCCCCAGAAAGTAATGAATAGGAGATAATGGAGTCTTAACACTTCTTCCTCATGATTTAAACAGGTTATGAGCCCGGTACATCCATGGCTATACGACTTACACTTATACGCTACCCTCTTTCACCTCGAAACAAATTTCTTCTGACACGAAACTAACTTGTTTCACCAGAAAAGTATCTCTTGTAACATCGAAACATTTTCTTTCGAAACGAAACATCGCTAGTAATGAAACATCTCTCGAAAACGAAGATTCGCTCAAAACAAAACTTATGTTGAACCGAAACATCGTTAGCGAAACGAAAAGTTCTAGACGAATATTTCTTGGCAAATCGATACGAAATATCTTGGCACTCCTTACTAAAGTCCGAGTTTTCCTCTATCCCTAAATCCGAGTTTTTACGGAAAGTGGAATTTTCTTGCTGCAACCACTAGCAAGTGTAATGCAAAGTACCAGTACTTAGTAACCAAAGTCACATTGCCTTTAGCGAGCTAAAATGGCCACGGCAGAAACCACCATTCCTCGTCCAGAAACAAAGGCACCAAACCCCAGATCTTATGCCAACAACTCTAAACGTAGTTAGGCACCCAGTTACAAATTGAGCTCTATTCAAAAGCTCACAGGCCCTGATATCTACCGGATCTGGCGCGATATCTTAGAATATGTCCTCACACGATATAATTGCAGGGACATACTAAAGGAAAAGGGAAATCTACTAGAGGAAGAAGAGGATCAGGATGGAAATAATAACACTGAGAGATTAGATGAATTTCGCGATCGATACCAATGGGCCTCGGCCTACTTCCTTGAAACTATTGACCCCCAATGGCTGATTTTGTTAACTACCCACAAAACACCTCCCGCCATCTGGAAAGCGTTCCAAGATAAATTTGTAAGAGAAAATACCACCTCCTTCTTTGCACAACTCAATGCTGTCCTCCATACCAAGTATGATACCACGGCATCTTTTGCAGACCATATGAACAAGTACGAAACCCTCTGGGATCGAATGCAACACCATTGCTCCTCCTCCTCTGCTGACGACCAATATGCTCTACCATTTGTTTTCAAATCACTATTTGAGTCACCCAAAACCAAAGGAGCGGTTCTTTTCCGCTCCCTTTCCGAGTCGATGAGTAACATCATTGACAACCTCCAAACCAAGGAGGACCTTACCTACGACCATGTCTACAACAAGTTGTTGGACATGAGACCTTCGGTTAGTCCTCAGGATGACAAAGCGTATAAAAGTTCTGATGTTAAAGTAATAGGAAGGGAACCTCCCCAGAGACCTGCGGCCACATCCAAGGAATGTACCTACTGTAAAAAGCATTACCCGACTCCTTGCACTGAGGTATATAGCAGGAATGAGTGTAATAAACTCAAGGGCAACAACTAAAAGAAGAAGGAAAAGAAAGCTGTTAGTTCAGTAAAGATCGGCAAAGAAGAAATACCTGAACTGCTCAGTAGATCTACATCCCACCTCTCTACGCAAAAGACTCCTCACCGACAAAATCTAGGTAATCGATTTAGGCACAAGCTCACACATGACCAGGAACCTAGACCTTCTTATAAACTTTGAACTAAGTACAGGGACTGTTAAGGTAGGCGATGATTCGGTAATAGAATTATGTGGCCCAGGAACTGTCAAGCTCATGGTCAAAACTTCAAACGGTCATGTAGCCCCTGTATTCCTACAACATGTTCTTTAGGTTCCAAAGTTAGGTCTAAGTAACTTGTTATCATGGTGTGCTATTGTTTCTTTGGGGAAGGGTTTTTCTTTGTATAGTAAAGGGGCGGATATGTTTGTATTCAGGGAGAATAAAAGAGAGGTAATATGGGGAAATCTTGATGGTTAAGATTATGTTGTGCAAGAAGAGAAAGTAGTGGTTAACAAGATGACTTACCAACAGTGGCATGAAGCCTATGGACATCCTTCACCATCCTACCTCAAAAGTACCAACTCCTCAGACAGTCCAACCATCCCCGAAGTTCTGCAAGACTGGCTTTGTGATACCTGCATTACGTCCAAATCAACAAAACACATACCCGAATCTACAGACAAAAGATGTGAAAATCCCTATGAGTTAATCAACTCTTATCTTAGTGGAAAATTCTCAACTCCTTCCTTCGGAAACTTCTGGTACCATGTTACCTTAATTGATGATTGTTCACTGTACACCTGGATTTACCCTCTTAAAGCCAATTTCGATACTGTTAAAGCATTCCACCAAATCTTCAAAGAAAGACACACCCAGGATAACGTTACTGTTAAGCGATTCAGGACTGATAATGGAGGAGAATATGTCAACAAAGATATGACCACCATGTTTGAAAAACTGGGTATCATACATGATAAAATTCCTCCTTACTTTGATGAATCTAATAGTGTTGCCGAACGGTACAATAGGACCATTAGCACATCTACACATTCTATGTTATGAGGACTTACACATCGTTTATGGGCCGAAGCAGTTACAACCGCTGTATACCTCCTGACATCTTCCCTAACTGATCCATAGGAAAACTAACACCCTAAGATTCTCTCTACAACAAGAAGCCGTTAGTAAACCACCTACTCCCCTACGGCACCAAATACTTTGTCCATATACCTGAGGAGATCAGAAAACCAGGAACCAAGTTACAGCCCCAGGCCTTAGAAGGATACCTTGTAGGATATACTTCCTCCAGCAAAATATACCGTATATACATACCATCATTGCATAAGATCTCAGAAACGCGTCAGCTCCACAGGACAACCAAGCCTATACTACCTCTTGATCTCAAGCAACCTGCACCCTCATCAGAGACCTTTGCAACCGTCTACCCACCTACCTACCAAAGAGGACCTGCACTAGATAAAGCTCTACCACAGGAAGCAAATGACAAACCACCTATTGAAGTACATCCACCTCCACCGTCTGAACATCCGTAAGACAATGACAGTCCCCAAACTCCTGATGAAACACCGGAACCTCCTGTACAGGAAGTACAACTGGAAAATCCTCTCGAGATACGGACCAGATCTGGCAGAACCGTTCGCCCACCACAATGCACTGGCCGAAATGTCACTGTACCATCTGACGAGGATTCTAAAATCTACACCCAAGCAGTGAACAGCTTGCTTAAGGAACAATAGAACCACGCAATGGATGAGGAAATATAGGAACTTGAGAAAAGTGGTACTTTCGATGAAGTAGAAAAACCTACAGGACGCAAGATTAATGACAGTAAATGGGTCTTTACGCCCCAGCCAAATGCTGATGGTACCTTAGAAAGGTACCGTGCAAGGGCTGTTGCCAAAGGATTCTCACAAGTACAGGGTTTTGACTTTGAAGATTCTTTACCACTGGTCATCCGATATGAATCAATCCGCTTCCTCCTTGCAATATGTGCCAAACACCAATGGCGATCACGGCAATTCGAAGTTAAATCTGCATTCCTTTATGGTGAGTTGAAAGAAGAAGTCTACATGAGACCGTTACCTGGGTTCGGTAATGGAGACCAAGTATGGCAACTTAACCGACGTCTCTATGGACTTGAGCAATCTGCGAATGAATGGTGCCAACTCCTTGCTAGATACTTAACATCCAAAGGTTTTGCGACATCCGCCCTTGATCCAAGCATGTTTGTTTACGGTAAACACGACATATACTTCTCGGTTTACGTTGACGACATCGCTATATACTCGCCCAACTCACTTCAAGCTACTGCTCTTATAGAAGACTAGAAAACAGCTTTTGAGATTACGGACTTTTGGGAAGCTACATTCCTACTTGGCCTCCAAATCACCTATACAACAGACGTGTTACATCTTGCCCAGCAACGATACATCAAGTCAGTCCTCGAGCTATATGGTATGGAAAACTCACGGCCTGGCTCTACCCCATTACCCAAAGTCAATAAACCACGGATAGGGACAGTGGATGAACAGATAACAGACATGTCAATATACCAATCGATAATAGGCTCACTTATATACCTGACTACTGGTACCAGATCTAATCTAGCATATACAATATCTTTTCTCTCAGAATTTTCTTACTACACGACCGAAATCCAGGGAAAGGCTGCCAAACTCGTCCTTCTGTACATTTATGGTACAAACTGACATTGGACTCTTCTACCCTTGTACAACTACATACACTATAAACACCTTTGTGGATGCGTACTTTGCAGCTTGTCTTGATACCCACCGCTCCTTCTCTTGGTATGTTATTCTCCTTAACAATGCCTGTATATCCTAATAGTCCAAGAAGCCAGCCTCGGTAGCAACATCCACTACGGAACCGGAATATATAGCATTGTTCCTAGCAGCGAGGTAAATTCAATGGTACATCAAAGGTCTCAGTAACATTCAGCTGACAACACCGATCGCTTTACATGCTGACAATACCGGCATAAACTTTCTGACAACATACGATCAACTTAATGAACGAACAAAACATATTGATATCCATTTTCACAAAAGACGAGAAGAGATCAATAACGGTTCTTTCACACTCCTGAAGGTTGCATCATCAGAAAACCTTGCCGACATTTAGACCTAGGTACTTGCGAAACCGCCAGATAAATGGAAGATGAGATTGTTGGGCTGTGGATAATGAGGGGAAGTGTTGAAATTCCCCAATTCGTTTCATATCTATATTTCCTTTGGTAATATTGTTTATATCTCTGCTTGGTTATATCTAGTTTACTCTGGGCAAATACGGACATTACTACAGCTAGGGTATATCTTATTTTCGGTTATATTTCATGATAATATTTGAGAATTAATTCGTATATAGCTTATTTTATGTGCGGGATTTCTCACTTATCTTTTCATGTATAGTGACCTTTTACTGGTCATGTATCATGTGTTATCTTTCCGTTTTAATTCGCGCACACCACTTAATATTACGTATATTTTATTGTGATTTCCTTGGTAGATTTTCAGGGTCAAACATGTTCGCACTTATGTTTCTTACAATATTTTCCCTATTTTGTTACTGAGTACAAGGAGGACACGCACCTGTATAAACCGCTGGTGGCCGCCTACTTTGTTTTAGTTAATTAAGGACAAGAACTACTTCCAATTTACCTTCATACTACAATACTCCTCATACAAGTGTGCACATAGTATACTCTTAATACTGTATTGTATTTTTGTACTCATGCTATAAGATTGTGCCTATACACATAATTTAAATAAACCTATTGTCTACTATATTCATGAATCTCTTAACTGTAGAGCAATGAAATAGCACTCTATTACGTCAGTACATTCTAGTGTCCATCTTCACTGTATAGTACTGTGTGTAAGAATAGTATCTCAAGACCTCAAATAGTTATTGTGATCTGGTTCTAGCATCTTGGTTCTACCAGGTACCGGAGCGAAAAGTCTTCCCTGACTAAGAATCTTTCACCCTCATGAATGGGTTTGTGGATGATACTTCTCCTTGCTGCTATCCTCGTACGCCTAAATCTCGCCATCATAATAGACTAGTAGGCCTTATTTGAAATTCCTGGTGTCGGTTCAGGAACTCATCTCAGGCGGCCACTAGTTTGTTTCTGCCTTTGATAGTTCACTAGAAAGGGTATTCTAATCCATACAGGGCTTTGTATCATGATATATTTAGTACATGTGAGACTCCTGCATTTTTGTAGGCTGCTACTTCAGGGAGCCCAATTAACCAGTTGTTCTGGCACATGTTCAGAACACATCTCAATGGTGTCTTTGGTTCTCTAATCTTTCTCTCAACCTAGGCACTGGTCTGCGGGTGTCCAGGTACTCTCTTCCTGTGATCAATGCCCAATGACTTTATGTTTTGAGCCCAAAATCGGTAGATAAAGTTTTTATCAGGATCGTGGATAACCTAAGAGGGAACTTTATGCTGAGTGAAAACCTGGTCCTTGAGGAAGATGATGATCTCCATTGCTTGTCTGTGTGAATGCGTGAGAATAAAACAAGTGAATCCAACTCCCATATCAACGACTAACAGTTCAGTATTGTACTTGTTGTTTCCAAACTTGCTGAATGGTCTTGCAGAGTCAATAGCATAGGACATAATATCTCCGGAGGTAGTGGCATAGTCTGAGCCACTCCTTCAACTAGCTTGATGCCTCCTTATTCCTTTAACATAAATACCATTAGCGAACAGAGTCTCTGAAATCCTTCCTCATCTTGGGCGGAATATCTATTTTGTAGCATAGTCTAGGTTCCACTCGGCGCTGTGATGAGCTTGGTTTTGAATATCATCAATGACGATTTCCGTAAGTCTCATCACATTAACGAGATGTCTCTTTGGTATGTCTAGCCAATCCTGACCTGCCCTGGTTGTTGCACACATCAGTCTATTGCCAATCCCTTGGTGGAATAGCTTGCCACCTCTTCCAGTGCTGCTTGCGTCTGAAGCTTGTTTGTAAATGTCTTCGTTCCTGTAGGCTCCCACTACCTGTCTTCTCCACTGGCTACTCATATCTGCCACAACAACTGCCGTATCACGTTTATCCAGTACACGCTCCAGGCATGGTTCTTCCCCCTCCTCATGCTCATAGTGCTTATAAAGGGTACACTTGTACTGAGGGAAGATGCGTAGCTCCATGGCAGGTATAAGCCATAGTTGGCTGAGTGCCGCATTGGAGTAGTGTTACCACTTAGGCTCCTTAGGTGGTTGTTGGTAAGAAATGTTCTGGTCCTGACATGCGGAACACCTTTCTCCTAGTTGGTTGTTCAGACGTCTTCAGACTTGGCTCAGGTCCACTAATAGTAATGGGGGTAGTAAGATAATATTGCCTTCTTCGTGGGTAGAGACTAGCTCAGGTAGAACTATGTTGTAATAGACTATTCTGTCCTGCTGAATAGTGCATTGCTATTCAAAGCAAGCACTCCAGGAAATTCCTGCATTATTTCTTGCCACGTTGCTGATTTGTGGGGTAACTCAATCACCCTAATCGTTTCCTTCACTGATAGAACAAACTGTGTTTTCTGAAGAAATCACTGCTTCAATAGGAAGTTGTCCTTAGCACGACATATTTTGGGATGTGAAAGGTATATTGTCAGGGTTTGGATCTTCCTCGTAGGTAGTGTCTTGAGCGTAGTTTCATTCTGGATGAATTTGCTCCTAAAGACAGGAAACAGGGTCTGCTAAAGTCTTTCCCTTCCCAGGCCTATAACATATCTTGGCCTCGTATTTCCCCAAGTAGGTTGACCACCTAAGTTGCTTCAGTGTGAGGTTCTTTGCTGTCTTCAAGTAAACCAATCTTTGCTGATACGTTATGATCGTATATTCTTCCCTTGCAAGAATATGATCAAATGAGGTTTAGGCTTCCAAACATGCAAGTGCCTCCTTGTTGGTAGGTCTATAATTCTTTTATGAGTGGGTGAATTTCCCGGTGTGTAATGCTGCAGGCCTTGCAGTTTTAGGTGTATGTTCTTGCCCTAGCCCAGCACTTAACCCTCAGTCAGATGCATTGGTGATAAGCTACATGTTTTGTCCTGAGGTATGGTTAATTGGTCTCATGACCAGGTTCTGCTTGGCAATCTCCTTCATATGCTCGATACATTCATCATGTGTTGCTGTCCAAACAAATTTCTCACATCCAGTAAGATCCATTAAAGGTTCTGAGATTGTGGCAATATCTGATAGGTATTGGCTAATGTAATTTACCAATCCTAGCAACTCTTGAAGGTGCTTCATATTCTTCGTTGTTACCCACTCCGAAATCCACGTTATGTGTGCCAGGGGATGCTCTAAGTCCCTTGTCATTGATGACGTAGAATAATACTTGCAACTCTTGGGCAAAGAAGTCCGTGTACTTTTCCTTGCAAAGAATTCCGCTTTTTCTAACCTCTCACAGAATGCTTTAATATCTTTATGTGGTTGGATTCTATAACAGAAATGATGCGTATATCGTCAATGTATACACACACAATTTCTCCTAGGTTGTCGACCAGTAGGTCTGACATGATATGCATGTAGGTTCCTAGTACATTCATGTCTCCTTGTTACATAACTTTGCTGACCAAACCTCCAATGAGTATTTTGAAGCTACAGTATTTGGCATCATCAGGGTGAATCTTGGTTAGGAAATTGGCGGTGGTTAAGTTGTTCTTACTACGGTAACAGGCCCTTCCTAATGCGTTGTGTGGTTTCATTTAGTTGAGAATAGGTTCATCATCCTTCATAGTATTGTCATTGCTCACTATAAGGTCTGCTAGATATCTGATGCTTCCATGAGTCTTCCCTTTGACTGACCCAAACATAAGTGTGGCTCCTTGCACTTCTCCTTGTTTGATGACTCCTTCTCACTGTTTCTAGTCCAGCCATGCTTTGAGTCAAATCTTGCACTTTTTTGGTTCTGAATACGTTGGCATGGTCTTCATAGTCTCTGGGTCATACATTCTAAGTCTATAGTTGATCATCCTTATAGGTGGTAAGCTTTCTAGAATCAGATCCGGGAATACCATAGGGTATTATTTTATTATTTGTTCTCTGCTAGTCATAGCTGCTCGAACTGGCACTTGTTTGTATGCAATTGTCCCATATCTCATAGTCAGCCAAGATAATCCTCAGCTTTCCGCACACCACTGATGCTTTATTTCGTGATATGAATGGCATTCCAATTAAGATATAGTATTTGGCTAAGTTCCCTACATTCATTTTGTTAACTGTAATCTTGCTCTTCCGATTCTACATGCTGATTGTGTATTCTCTCTGGGATTCTGATTGTGACCATTTCATAGCTATCTAAATGGTTGCAGGAGTTGCCATTTTGATACATGGAGTGGGATGTTCAGTGATAAAAGTAGCACCCAATTGGTCGGTTGCTATTGTTCCTGTATCAAACTGGACTCTGCCTCTATTGTTTGCCATTAATCAGGCTCGTTCTTCTAATGCAGTGTAACTCTTGTCACCTTTGGGTAGCATATCTGCCCTCATGCATTGGTCTCAACTTCAAGCGCGTTGATGTATACTTCATCTTCGCTGTTGACTCTATCAACTTCATTCGATAATGTTTCCTTCTTTGATATCTTGCCCATTTGTCGCTTTTCATGGGGCAATCCTTTGCCATATATCCTTGTCCACCACAGATCAGGCATGCTCCCTGTTCTCTTCGAGTCTTGGTCCTGCTTTATTACTTATTCTTTCCTTGATTTTTCTTATTCTTCTTGGAGTTGTTTTCCTTGTATCAATCTTTCTGCTTATAATTTCCAAAGGCTCTAGTATCGGAGATGATTGTATGTACTCTTTCTGAATAGGCTATAATTGCCTGGATTGTTTTGCTCAAGTCAGACCAGGTCTCGACGTCTCTCTTTAGGCTGGTGTGAATGCATTTGAAAAACCTTTTGGCGAAGGCATATTCTGAAATGGTGCCTTCTGGTAATTGTGATTGGTACATCTAAAACTCTGTAGCTATAGTGGTGATACACTGACTCTTACTGTTCTTGACTTGCTCAATCTTATGAAATCGTTTTTAAAAGTCATACTTCTCTCTGGATGATTGAAAGGGTTGTCTTAACCAGTCAATCAGTTCCATCCTGGTCAAGTCATCACCATAGTTTTCTGCCATGTGGAAAGCTGCTTGCATAGTACTCTCTGCTGTATTTAATATCTATTAGTTTCCGGCTCCTGCGGTCTTGGTGTTAACTCTATGTAGACACAGGGATAACTGGACTGACTGGTAGCAGTCATCCAATGCATCTGCTTTAAGGTCATCTCCTTCTCCAGTGAACCTCTTTGGTGTAGGAACCTGGATGTTAAGCTTTGCTATAATTGCGGTGATGGCTCTCTAGTGACTGGCGCATTACTATGTTGAGGATTCAACATGTCTTCAGAAACACTAGAGCTATCAGACCTCTCTTGGCTGTCTGACCTTCTTGGATCGTCCTTGGGTACTGCTACTTGCCTCCCTTTCAATCCCTTTGGTGTACTAAAGAACTCTCCTGCAGTTCTCGCTGTCTCTTAGGTTTGTACTTTTACTGATTATGTCTACAATCACTTGGCTTTGTCTCATGATACCTGTCTTTTTGCTTCGTCTACCTCGAAGCTGGATGCCCTTGCTTGTTCGCTCTTGGAACTCTGACTTGCTTTCTTTTTGGCAAGTTCCTGAAGTAGGATCTGCTTAGCTGACCTCGTTTGTAGTTGCTTATCTCCTTTACTGGGCAACTGCTTGCCAGCCTGAGGCTTTCTAACCACTTCCTGCTTTTTTACTCAACTACTTATTTAAGTAAAAATGTAATACGCTTCCCAAGGTGAATCCAGGACCTACAGGGTAGTATATTGGTGAGGTATAACAATTTTAACTCTGATCCCAAAGTGTCAGGACATCAAGTGTGTATTACTACCAGAGAACTCGATAAGTTATTTAACATTCCTTTGCTTACTATCTAGCCAGCCTCAATAAGTCCTATACTTACTTGCTGTGTTTTTCGTGTGACCTGAAAAGAAGTACTTGCTCAACCAAGTATATTGAACTCTGTGTGTGTCAAAGTCGGCCCTGTCTAAGCTTCGGAGGAGCAATCTTATACCCATGATCTCCTCTTTCCAAATCTTTCTATATCCTCCCACTTAATTTCTAATCAACGGATATAACCAAGGTTCACTTCTAACCTCCTCTAATAAAACAAATGCCTCATGTACCTAAGCGCTACTGCCACAAGGACATGTATCATCCCAATATATTCAATCAAACATAATTCATATCAGGTATCTGCCTAATGCATGAAACCCAACATAAGACTAACTGAACATTAAACGATACTTTATACCAATCATAATGCAATTAATCCCCTTATTAGGCCTGCTAGTTTCCATAAGCCTTTTCAGGCTCAACAATAGTAACCAACCCTGGTTACCGGTACTATGCGAATAGGTCTAACATGGTCCCCATCAATGTTCCTGCTCTATTCGTGTCTCGTTATAACCATACCTGTCTGCCCCCACCTCCACCCAGTATTTTGAGACTATTGTATTTGAGATTGTCTGTGTGAACCCTGGTCTTGAAATAGGCATCCCTTAGGTCAATTATGCTGATGTATCGTGCCCTGCATAATACATTGAGTAATCTCCTTAAGTTTTCATCAGGTTCATCATCCTTTTGAGTGGTGATATTTCTTGCTGTAAGGTCTGCTATACATCTGATACTGCCATCAGTCTTCCTTTTGACTAACACAAACATAGGTATAGTGCTTTGTGTTTAAATTATGTGTATTGGCACAATCTTATAGCATGAGTACAAAAATACAACACAGTATTAGGAGTATAGTATGTGCAAACTTGTGTGAGGAGTATTGTAGTAAGAAGGTAGATTGGTAGTAGTTCTTGTCCTTAATTAACTAAAACAAAGTAGGCGGCAACCAGCTATTTATGCAGGTGCGTATCCTCCTTGTACTCAGTATCAAAATTGAGAAAACATTGTAAGAAACATAAGTGCGAACATGTTTGACCCTGAAAAACTACCAAGGAAATCTCAATAGAATATACGTAATTTGAAGTGATGTGCACGAAATTCATGGAAAGATAACACATGATACAAGACTGGTAAAAAGTCACTATATGTAACCTACACCCAAGTTTCTCGAGAATCCCAAAGCGACTTTGAAGATACTATTTAGATAGGGGGAGAAGCGTCGATGGATAGGTCTTCAATTGACAAGGTAAAAGGTATGGAACTAATAGAGTGACCGTTCAACTTGTAGTATTAAAGATAATAGTCCTGTGTGGCTTGAGAGTCCGAATCCTTAAGGGATTGCAGGCACTTTAAATACAAAAGATTGTAGCTAGGAAAACTAAACCAAAGAGCAAACATCCTGTCCAACAACCTGCTAACAGGGGCCGCATAACAAGATAACCATATTCTGAAAACAGAGGGTTAAGAGCGACAGGATGGAGCTAGCACAACAAGTAACGGAATCCAAACAGTGAAGGAACAAGAGATCGCTATTACTATACCAATCCAGTAGGTATAGCAGGAGCATAGCGATACCACAACAGGGTAGAAGCAAGGAGGGGTAGTGATAAGGGAAACAAGGAAAGAATAACCAGTTAGGAAGTCATAACCAAGTAGGAAGGGACAACCATAGAGTAGCACTTATCAGGTATAAACCCAAATAAGTAATAACCAACTTCAAGTCAGTAGTAATAGTAGAAATATAGTAGGATTCCGTTACATTCCCCTTAAAATAAATAAAAACAAACAAAACAATAAGGAATATCCTAAAGTGCTTGATGACCAACCCACCTTTGGAGCATTCCACTCAATTTCAAAACATATAACTTGATCAGTAAACATATATCCATCACTGGTGTCAGGAACTTACACCTTTATAAGCCACATAGTAGCGAAGACAATACCATGAAGCAGTTAGCCTTCCATCTCAGATTCATCCACAGTGGAGAGTGTTGTGCTGGTATCTGATTCTGATTAGTCTGAGTCTTGGAGAGGTTTCCAAGATCCGTCAGGGTCAATCTTGGGTGAGAGGGGGGCATAGTCTGGTGTCTGCAGTGTCCAGGCAGAGAATGTCTTGCCATGGGACCAAGGGAGTCAGAACGGTATAGATTGATCGTTGGTATCGAACCAGTAGGATCTGATGAGGGTGCGGGCGCCTTCTAGGTTGTAGAGGGCTTTCCATGTTGCTTCAATTTCATCATAGCCTTTACAATGGATCAAGAACTGTCTCTTTTTGTGATAGATGCAATCTTTGAGTATCTTTTCAATTTCCCCTTGCTCTTGTCCACTGGCATCGATGGTAACAGGTTTTTTGCATATGGGTTCAGGTGTTCCTGGTAAGGTGAAGGGGTTGGGTCTTAGGTAAATGCGAAGATGGCTGCGATGTATCCATGGGTGGATTCCAGCCATCACTAGGCCGAGTATGAGTTTGTAGTTGTTATGTCTATCAGGTCCTTCGCTCACAGAGAAGGGTCCTAACCATGGTCCAACTAGCTTGTGATTTCGTCCAACCTAATGGACATAGGGTGCTGATTTGAGGATAACTTCAGTTTCGTTATGGATGATTAGGGTTCCATCCTTTCTCCTGTTTTCACTGGAGGTGGTTTGGGGTGCTCTGGCCTTCTTGAGTGCATCTCTGGCAAGTTGTTAATTCTTCATGATCTGTGAAGCGATCTCGTCTGCTGCTGGTACTGAAGTGGGGAGAACTCTGACACTGGGCAGGAGGTTTGGTAGTCTGCCAAAGGTGATTTCGAAGTGGGAAAGTTCTGTGCTATAGCTTGTGGCTGCATTGATTGCAGTCTGGACATGAGGTAGGTTGCGAACGCACTTGGTTCCTTTAGGGTTGACATAGTTCCTAAGACATTGGAGAACAGTTCTGATTCTGCGCTAAGTCTGTCCATTGGTCTGATGATGATATGCTGTAGCCATGTTAAGATCAACATTAAGAATCGCCATGAGCTGTGTCTAAAAGCGTGAGGTAAACTTGGGGTCTCTGTCATAGCCTAGGGAGGTAGGGAAACCATGAATGGAGAAAACTCGCTCTATGAGAGTGTGAGCTGTTTCGACAGCCGTGATGTTCTGGGAGATTGGTATGAGGTAGGTAAGGCCACTGAATCCATCCAACACAACTACGATGAGTTCAAGCTTGGAATCGCTAGGGAAGGCTCCTGCAAAGTGAATTGCAAAGGACGAGAATGGCTGCCTGGGGACAGGGAGGGGGGTGACTGATCCTTCAGGGACAGTGGTAGGTTGCTTGTTGAGCTGGCATAGGTGGCATCTGCAGACATAGTCATTGAAATCGTTCCTCTTGGAGAGCCAGTAGAAGTGTCTTGAAGCATAATCAAAACATTTCTGCCAACCCATATGTGCCATTTGTTCATGGATGATACGCACACTTTCGCTTCTGATGTTAGCACCTTGATAGCTTGCTTCATAGGGGAAATAAGGACAGTCTCTACAGTCCTCCTTGCCCTTTCAGACGAGAACTCCATCATATAAAAGCCAGTCAGGGTGGTCGATAGCCTTTGTAACTACCTCTAGGAGAGGGTCATTCTGGGTAGCATTTTGAATGCTGGAGTACCACTTTCCTTTCATGTAGTTGGTAAGCTGAAAAGCGCGAAGGTCAAGCTGTGAGGAGGGCTGATCAAGGAAACAGTTCACATAATCGACAGGTGCTTCTGCAGTAGGTAGGTCCCATCCTTGGTCGATATCTGGTATTTTTCTTTCTTTTCCTTTATCAATAACTGTATGAAAGACTGGGTAGCCATCAGCATCGTGGAGGGGAGGAGTAACAGCCCATCGGTGTTCTGCTCTGCGCTTGGGATAATGAGGGGAGACAAAGTTGGAGCAAGAGTAGAGAGGCAAGGGTCCAGGAATATCGCGAGATCCTAAGGGAATGTATTCTGAATTCTTTCCATTCATGTGGGTTTGGCATTCGTCCCAGACACAGGCAGTCAAGTGCATGGCTCTGTGTCTATTAGATTCAAGAAATCGGTCCAGTTCATGGACTGGGGGTCAAGGAGGGACTGGTGTGGGCTGAGGGTCAGGTTCAGTAGGTGTGCTGCAGGGGTCGATATTTCCGTAGGTGGTGACTGCATGGGATTCCAGTTGGGTGATAGAATCATGGATTCGTTTAAAGCAGTTGGTGATAACACTGGATGCAGTAGTTGGTCCAAATCTCCAGGAGTATTGTAAATTCTCGCCACAAGGCCAGACAGTTGAGCTTTAGCTCGCTCAATAACTACTGTGGTATGGGATGGCTCTTGAGGGTTGCTGAGATTGTAGGAGGTCCCAACGATTTCACAACCTTGAATAGTATTATTTGCAAGCACGAGGGTATCTGCTGCTTTGTCCATGGCTTGTTCAACAGAATATGAGTAGTGACTCGCTTCTAGGAAGCTGGAGGAATTTGAGCTGGTGCCATGAAGTGAGTCCCACATGAGTGATGTTAAGGAGTAAGAGTGCGAGAAGGTACTTGAAGACTACGGGCAGAAGAAGGTTCTAGGGCATAGGGGATGTTGAGGTAGTGTCTTGATACACAGTTCATGGCGGAGGAGGGGGTCTATATAGTTTTCTTCTCTGTAGGGTCTTCGAGTATTTGGTCTTCTTCAGCTAGGGTGTCTTCATAGATCCTTCATAGTGCATCTGCAAGGACATTGTCTTTGCCAGGTTTGTGGATGATATCGAAATCATAAGATTGCAGGAACATGCGCCATCTAGTTGGGCGCTAAAGTAGGCCAGTCTGCTACAGGTTAAAGGATAGTGCCTTGTTGTCAGACACAACAGGGAACTTGATGCCATATAGAATCGGATGGAATGCCTCAATGGCATCGACAATCACGAAAAGTTCCAATTCATGAACAGGGTTGGGCAGCTGACTTGTTGCAAACTTTCTGCTTAAGAATGCGGCAGGGTATGCTTTCACTAGGGAGAGTCCTTGGCCAACCCATACTCCTTATCCAACCTTAGAGGCGTAAGTGATGAGGTATCTAGAATCAGCAGATGTCTCATATGAGATGGGGCAGGGCGGAATTGTCTCCTTGGCCAGGTGCTTAACTTGTTTGAAGGCTTCCTCATGCAGGGGTCACCATTCAAAAACATCTTGGGAAATTAGGTCCGAGAGGGGGGCAGTGGTGGAGGCAAGGTGTGGAAGGAACTGTGTATGATATATCACAACTCCAATAAAGGTCTGAACATCCTTTTTCGATTTTGGTGTGGGCCAGTCTTGGATATAACGAATTTTTTCAGGGTTTGCATGAAATCCTATCTCATCTATATCATGTCCTAGGTGTGAGAGCTTGGTGGCGAAGAATTTGCACTTGGCTGGTGATGCTTTGATATGATGCTGCTTCAGTCTTCCCAAGACTGATCCGATGTGCAAAATATGGTCCTCAACTGTTTCTGAGGTGATGGTAATGTCATCCATGTATGCCCAAACGAATTTTCCAATAAATCCATCTAGGACAAACTCTATAACTCTCATAGCTGTAGCAGGGGCGTTGGCATCTCCTTGCAGCATAACTCTGCATGCAAAGGATCCCAAAGGTGTCTTGCTGGTGTTGTATTTCTCATCGCTGGGGTGTACTCAAATTAGGAAGTACCAGTTTGCTAGGTCAATGGTGGATCTGAACTTTGCTCTGGCAACAGTTCTGAGTATCATTGCTTGGTTGGGAATCGCTCCATGGTCCTAGGTAGTAATATCATTCCTGGGTACAAGGTCTGCAAGCAGTCTGATTTCGCCATTTGGTTTCAGTTTTGGGAATATGTTGACAGAGTTGTGTGCCTCGCTTGGGTAAATGATTCCTTTAGCTTTCCAGTCTTCGATTAATGCTCTGTATGCTGGCATGATCTTTTCAAGGAATGTGAAGAATCTAGGATTATGGTCCGAAATTGTGTCTTTCAGCTGAATGTGGTGGTTGACATCTCTCAAGGGTTGTAATTCCGCTCTTTTGTTGCCAGGGAATATTGTAGGAAATTCGGATATGAAGTCAGGGGCATCTGCTTCATTCATGGCTGAAAATCGAGCATGGGTTGCTTTCTTGCAGGTCAAGGTGATTCCTTTGTCAGGGAAGGTGATAATAAATTTTCCACAATCTATAACAGCATGGTGTGCAGTAAGGTAAGGCATTCTTAGGAAGATATCATAGTTGTCCTGTGAACAGACTAGGGCTTCAGAGATATAGCCACTTTCCTTGTCTATCTGTATGACAGGCTTTGCAACATAGTTGATTGCACATCGTGATCCTTTAACTGCCATCTTCAGGTTGATAAGAGTCTCGAGGTCTCTAGTAGGGATTTAGTGAGTGGTGACAAACTTTCCAGATATGAAGTTGTCTCCTGTGGTTCCAGTATCGAATAATGCCTTTGCTTTGTGGCCATTGACTCAGATGTATGCTTCGAGGGCCTGGGATTTAGTTCCACTAGATCCTGCTTGGTTTGTGGTAACTGTGACTGATTCCTTTGGATTAGGATAGTCTTCCTGGGTGTGGTATGTTCTTCAGACATACTGGAGTCTTCTGGTTCCTCCAGGGCCTCCATTTCCTCGCTGCTGGGTACTCCTATGCTTCTTCTTCTCAAAGCAGTTATCGGAGTAGTGTCCATGCTTTCTACAATAGTAACAATCATTGTCTCTCCTGCGCCGATCCTTCTCAGCATGGGATACTCTTGGATGCTGAGAGGTCTTGTTACAGAATCTTGGTTGATTTCGCTGAGTGTTGTTCTAGGGGCGCTTGGGTGCTTGTTGGGAAACTGCATAAGAGGTTGCATTTCCTTGACGATTTCCATAGAGTCCTGTAGAGTGGGCAATTGCATCTCGCTTTTCCCCTATCTCCACTAGCTGGTCAAAGGAGGTATCTGAAGTGATATGTGGCTTCACATCCCGCTTGAGGTTTTTATCCATGGAATCTAGGAGTCTCTGCTTGGCTCAATAGTCCAAAATTGTTCCTGGGGGGAGACTGTCTCTCAAGGTTTCAAGTCTGTGTACAGTGTCTGTAATCTGTGCTGTTATTACGCTAGTAGTTTGTTTGACTTGTAGCCATTGTTCATAGATCGTATCTGTAGATGTGGAAGTAAGTAAGTAGGCCTCAAATCTCCTTTTGAGTCCAGCAACTGTGTAGTCTTCTTGGGACGCTTCATATTGGGTGAATTTATCAAAGGCTTTCTCTCTGCAATAGGCTCCATAATATTGCAGGGCTTCGGAGCATCATGAGTTATGCCAAAGCTGGCGATGTATCGATGGACTGTGTTAAACTATCAGTTGATTCTGATTGGGTCTCGATCTTTTCCTTCTCCTGTGAATGTATATGGTGCAGGTTATTTTGGACGCTTGTTTCCCTCTGGGGGGACTGACATGGCAATGGATGCAGGGCTTGGATTGCTTGATAGACTTGGTGGACTAGGTGTCACGATTGGTGACTAAGCAAGGCAGGATTTCGCATGACTCATAGTTATGAGTCATAAGGTTGTTATATTTCGCACTATGACTCATTAGGAGTCATGGGGTTTCACACGATGCACAATAGTGCAAATCATTGTTATATTGTGGTTGGTTGATTGTGCCCATGACTCACACTTGTGAGTCATATGATGTAATGAGATTTGCACATGACTCACATTACGAGTCATGGGTTTCGCGCATGTGACCTCTTTGGGGCACATGACTGGTTTTACAAGTTATGATTGGATTTGGAACGTTGTGCAGTTGACTCATTGTAGTCAGCATGGATTTCATACTATGACTCAATATGAGTCATTGAGGTTATGTGACTCATAGGTATGAGTCACCAGGGTTAGGGTTGAGGGAAGAGTGCCTAAATAAGGACTCTAGGCTGCCTGTATCTAGGATACTTCACACAACCATCTAAGTTCTTTCCTATACAATTACTTTACCTCTTTACCTCTCTACTCCTCTATTGACGTTGTGCGATAGAAACCATTGGGTTTGGCTATCCATACAATATAGACATAGGCCTAAGAGAAATAGTGGAATGCCCGCCTAGTACTACACATTGCAATAGTACTCCTACCCTTGTGGCTGAGATTAGCGCCACGCCCCATACTGGACTATTACAATGGCCCGGTCATATTCATACAACCCAAAGAGAAGTAGTTACCTGTTGCAAGTCAGCTTACCGCATAGGATCGTGACAACTAGGTGGTCTTGGTGGACTAGGTATATCTTCTGGTGCAGGGCTTGGTTCTCCGAGTTCTCTTGGTAGACTGGGTGGTCTAGGTAGCGTAGCTGGGGGTGCTGGTCCTGGAGCGTCCTCTGGACTGTAATCTGATTCTGATTCTGAGCTTGATCCTTTCTTGGCTTGGACTTCTTGATGGAGTTGTTCTTGGACTTGTTCTTGGACTTGGGCTTGGTCTTGGAGCTGGTCTGGAGCTGGGGCTTGTGCGTGCTCTTGTGCTTGGTCTTGGTCTTCTTCTTCGCTGCTGCTGCTATCTACTGAAGATAGATCTGAGTCCTCTGCTGGTGGTGCAGGTAGGGGTACTGGGACTTGACTTTGGGGTCCTGAGGAGGATGATACTGATCCTCTAGGGAAGTGCCTTCTGGTATATGTTGGAAGCGATATGGTTGCTAGCTAGGGTGAGCTGGTCTTGCAAGGAGTCCGCTCAAGGCCTTCTTGGAAACAGGCAGGTGTACAAGTACTGCAGGGTCAAGGTAGGCGAAGGGTGATCAGTCCTCTGCCGAAGATCAAATGTATACTTGAGTCTAGGTCAAAAAATATACCCTACTCCCAAGTATCTCGAGAATCCTAAAGGCACCCTGAAGATATTATTAGGATAGGGCGAGAAGCGTCGATGGATAGGTCTTCAATAGACAAGGTAAAAGGTATGGAACTAATAGAGTGACTATTCAACTTGTAGTATTAAAGATGATAGTCGTGTGAGGCTTGAGAGTCCGAATGCTAATGGGATTGCTGGCTCTTTAAATACAAAAGATTGTTACTAGGAAAATGCAACAAAAGCGCAAACATCCTGTCCAACAACCTGCTAACAGAGGCAGCATAACAAGATAACCACATTCCGAAAACAGAGGGTTAATAGCGACAGGATGGAGCTAACAAAACAAGTAATGGAATCCAAACAGGAAGGAACCAGAGATCGCTACTACTATACCAATCCAGTAGGTATAGCAGGAGGATAGCGATACCACAACAGGGTAGAAGCAAGGAGGGGTAGTGATAAGGGAAACAAGGAAAGAATTACCAGTTAGGAAGTCATAACCAAGTAGGAAGGGACAACCAAATAGTAGCGCTTATCAGGTATAAACCCAAATAAGTAATAACCAACTTCAAGTCAATAGTAATAGTAGAAATATAGTAGGATTCCGTTACACTATACATGGAAAGATAACTCAGAATTCCCGCACATAACATAAGAAATATACGCATTAATTTTCAAACATTATCATGAAATATAACCAGAATATGATATACCCTAGCTGTAGTAATGTCCGTAGTTCCCCTGGGTAAACTAGAAATAACCTAGTAGAGACATAAACAATATTACCATAGGAAATATACATATGAAACGAATTGAAGTATTTCAACAATTTGCAACTAAAACGTCCACCAAGGCGGTTGCATCATGAAACGCTCAACCCTCTGAGGAAGTAGGTCTATACCACAAAAATTCTAAATACTTAAGTGCCTCTGTTCTATTCATACCAAATGCTTTCTTTTTTCTCTATTTTTACTCTTATTTACTAGGCAGTGTAGATATTCAAAATTATTTCTGGAACTAAGGTAATAGTTAGAGTGGAGAATGGTTTTTTTTTAAATATAGTAAAGAGATAGTGAAAATTATATTTACATACAAGGGTTACTGAAACTCAAGGTCAGAAACACGCCTATGAGACTTGTACTTTGTATGTTCAAGTTTTTCATACTCAGGTGAGGCATAAATAACATTGCTGCGATAGGCTTCCATGATACGTTCAGTACAAGCATGATATTTCTAGATTAATTCTGATGGAATGGAGGCTAAGGCCTCACGAACTTATTTTTGTAAGGATTCAAAATCATACTCACAATGCTTTCTCGTATACCGCTTCGCAGCACCCCAGTAATATTCTATAAAGTTCATTTCACAATGAAAGGCTGGGTAACAAATAACCAGATGTCCCGCATTCTCAATCGCTTCTTGTAATTGAGACTTTTGTTATTTGAAATCTGGTTGAGCAGCCAATAGTGCACGTGCACAGCAGTTTCCACCTTGAAGACAAAGAGGAATAGGCTTAAATCCTTTTCCAGATTTGGTTGGGATAGAACATTGAGTGCGAAATTTGGGATTATTGTTTGGTCTGAGTCCACCCTCAGTTAGGACTAATCTGAGCCCATTTGGTATTCCACTGGGAAGCTTCCTTGATTGAGTATAGCCCCCAGCAGGTTCTCTTGGTTCAATGATAAATGTATCTTGCATAACCTTGTTATTTTGTCCTCCTGGCTCCAAATTCATTTCAGATACTCTTAATACATCCTCGGCATATTTGAGATGGTTGCGAGAGTTGTCGAATGTGAATAAGGCCTGGCATCTGGGGAACTCTGCCTCAAATGCAGGTTTAGCCTTATCAATTACCTGTTCCAAAACGCGATCTCCTGTCCACCATACATCTCCTCCACATGGCATGATTACAGAAGCTTTTCAACTCCCCCGACGGCCAATTGGGGTTAAAAAGTCTGACACATGAAGACTCTTGCTTCTGCCTTTCTTGGTAAAGGCTTATGCTGCTCATGAACGAAAAGGTAATGTGTACCATCATTGGAATTGAAGGTACATTCATCCTGAGTGACAAATACCAGTGGTTGTTGCTCCCCAGATCGTAGTTGTTGAGTGGGTAATTCATTCAAATTCTCGTCCCAGCAGAGTAGGCGCTCACGATATGAATCAAGGAGAGGAAGGAAGTAATTCTTGCGATATTTCTTGAGTTCTTCTCGTTCATGGCCATCATTGTAAACAGCTACATGGTATTCTTTCCACTTGAATCCTAGTGTACAGAGCCAGCAAGAGGGATTGGATGATGAGATTGCTTGGGTGACATGTCTAGTATGATTGGGCCTTGACCAGTTCCTAATCTCATCGTTGTTCGCTTCCCACTCTTTTGTTACTGCTTGTGCAAGTCCATCTGTATTTAACTCTATCTAATATATATTAGTGCAAGGTTATTTTATTAATGAAAGGAGTAACGTGTTAAGAATAAAACTTAATGTCTCCAACTGAATTAATGTATGTACGTACAGCAAGAATAGTTTCTGGATCTTCAAGCATGGCCAGTATCTTCAGGTGCTGGCCCTGCTTTGGCTGCTCAATAAACCTCTTCTTAATCCAGGAAACCTCTTCTTGTAAAATACGGCTATAGATTCTCTCTCCCCATCCTCCTCCATCAGCAACTCTCTTGGCCAAGGTCTTACGTAGCTACAAGGGAGCTGAAATTCCTGTAAACAAATCTCGTCCACGCAGGGCCCACTGCTCTTATCAAACCTCTAGTTTGAGAAATAAATATACACGATAATACCAGGCATAATGAAGACCATGAACTTTGGGCTTATGGTTTCCTAGTTTTACAATTTTTACACTTGCTTTCAACACTGATTGTAATATTTGCAACCTTCTTTTGCATGGTATATTATTTCCACCTGAGCGACGGGGCCATGCTGTACAAGCTGCTTGAACCTGGGTTTGTTCAAACTCTACAGCCTCCTCTTCAGAGGGTAGGCTTACTGGATTTTGGGGATTGAGGATGGGTGGATGAGAGGCTAGGAGGAGGGCTTTAACAGTTTGTACTTGCTAGCAGAATTTTCGAACTCTAAGAGTGCTGGCTGGAACTATTTAAATATTAACACTGATACAAGTAAGAGTAATACCTGACTTGACTCTAGTGGGGATGAGGGGTAGGGAGGGGGAGCTATTGCTAGCTAAAGCCATATTAGCCTGTCGAATACGCTCTGTTCTTGCCCGACATCGCAGGGTTGACTTATTAACCAGTGGGGAAAGAGGCCTAGGATTGCAGGTGAGAGGTACCCCTGGAGTTGAGGGATATGCAAGAGGGAGATTGTGCATGAGAGGAGGCGTGGAAGATGGGGGAGAAGCATGATCGAGAGTCCAAGTCAGAGCCGGCCCAGGTGCTGGAGACGGAGCAGGCATGAAATTGGAGGTGGGAGGCGGCTGGGGATCTGGTGGAGGGGTAGGCATACATAGCTGCGGGGAAGCTGCTGGAGCCCTAGTTCAGAGCTGCTGGAAAGCTGATGGAGCCAGAGTACGGAGCTGTTCATGGGTAGGTGGAGCTGGAGTATAGAGCCGTTGGGCTGGTGGAGGGACAGGCATTGATAGTGATCATAAGGTTGGTAGAAGAGTCGTCCAGTGGTTTCATAGGTGGATTGAAAATTCTAACATAATAAATCTTCCACAAGGAGCTAAGCATCCGATCCTGAAAAATCACTACTTCTACACTAATGCCCTAGTTCCTCAGAGGGTTGAGCGTTTCATGATGCAACGGCCTTGGTGGACCTTATAGTTGCAAAGCACCATACAAGTTGTGAAAGGTACTGGTGGTTCGTTGCAGCAATGGCAACTCAAACCTTTTTTTTCCAGCATCTCCAAACCCGGCTATCTACCCTTATTCTATCTCGAAGCCTTCTACTTTTATTTTTCTATATGCAATATTCCACTTCCAACCCTAAGAAAAAATCCTGGTCCTAAGCCAAAGAAAATCCATGAACGCTATTCCAATGCTGCTAGAATAAAACCTGTGAAAAGACAAGAGAAGACATGGAGTCAAGCACAGAAAATCCGAGTTTTCACCTTCCTCCACCACAAGCAAATACCTACTTCTCCTACTATTCATCCTTCCAGCTATAGTCTAAACACAATTCGACCTCCTACCAAAACTGAGGCATACAAACACTTTGGAATACCACTAAGAACCATTTCAAAGTGGGTTAGAGATAAAGATAATATTGAAAGCTTAGGAGGGGGAACACATAAAACTGTGTGTGCTTCAAAAAGTAAGGTGCTAGCAAATGGCCTGAAATGGAGTCCAAGTTGTATGAGAGATTTATGGAGAGGAGAGAAAAGGGGCAGGCAATCAGAAGAGAGTGGTTTAGGAGACATTCTATGGAAATATTTATATTTGTATATCCGAATACCGATAGAACTATTTTCAAATTCTCTAATGGATAGTTTGCAGGATTCTTGGGAAGATATAAGATCAGTTTTAGAGCTATTACCAAGAAGGCATAAAAGGTAAGTAATATACAAGTAGTAAATTCTCTAATTAATTATGTATAAAATGCTAATATAAGATTCTTATAACCAGGTTCTAGAAGATTTCAAAAACCTTGTAATTGACTGGTTGAGATTCAATAGAAGAAATAGTCAGCCTCTCCCCAAGACTGCTACTGGGCAGAGATTTCTTCTTGGGGATGGTTTCCTTCATACTCCTAATAGATTTGCTGCAAGCAATATCTTTAATATTGATGAAACCCCCCTACTATTTTAGTATCATAGTGGACATACTTAGAACTCAAAGGGAGCAAAAACTATTTGGGTTAAAGAAAGTAGGGGAGGATGGAATAAGAGAATTGCAAGTTTAGTATTATGTGTGTTTGCAGATGGTTTTAACAGAGTTCCTCTTATAATTTTCCATGGTAAAGGAAAAGTATATGAGAAGGAAAAAGATCTGTATCATCCTGGTATACTTGTTGAATTTAATGAAGAGGCATATATGAATAGTGACCTCTTTTATAAATACATCAAGGAGTATATTATACCTGTTTTGGATGGCAGACCAAGCTTGTTTGCTTTAGACCTCTGCAGTGCACATAAAACTGAACAAGTTCTTCAGTTACTCAATTCCCATAAGATTACCCCTTCCCTGATTCCACCTGGCTGTACAGGTTTAGTGTAGCCATTGGATGTTTCTGCCAATAAGTCTTTGAAGGGAAGGATTAGAGACTTAACTGATAAGGCTATCTTGGAGTGTGAGAGTGTGGAGAGTTTTGAGAAATGGTCTGTTAGTCAAAGAAGGATTTTGACTACAAATTGTGTTGGAGATGCTTGGTATCAGGTTTGTATAGAAAAGAAAGAATTGGTAGAAAAGGTGTGTAGAAAGATTGGGTTATCATTGCCAGCAGATGGTAGTAAAGATGAGGAGATTGATATCAAGGGATTTGAAAGAATTGAGATAGGAGATTGGAATATTGGAAGAAAGAGGGAGAAGCATTCATCTTCTGGGGATATATCAACAACTGAGGATGACAATGAGGGTATTGAATTTATTGTTAATGATGAATATGTTGTAGTTTAGTTATTTGATTTTAATTGTTTTATTTTATTGTAAATACTGTCTACTGTTTGTTTTATGTGTGGGATTGCCGGGAGTGTCAAACTCCTGGAAAACCAGAACCACGATCAACTCTCAGTTTTTTTTTTTTTCAATTACCTCCTCTTACTTGAATGCCCTTTCTGATCACAATAAGCTATTTTACAATTAATTAGGAGCAAGAGTGATGTGGGGAAATGGATTTAATCTTTATAAGATACTTCGCTATCAAGGTATCTTTCGGACCTCTGGCTCTGCCAAGCATGGTGCCAAGCTTTAATCCTACTGGCTCAGAGCTAAGAGATCCTGGGACGGGCTTAGTGAATTTCATCAGTTTTTACGGTATCTTACATTTTAGCAAAGGGTCACAACTACATCACACTCAAGAGGTTTGCTCGGTTGAACACACCATCCAAAACAAGGGGATTAACGGAGGGCACCCCACACCTGTTCTGTACTCGTAATTTCCTGACGTTTTTACACAAATCTTGCGGCTCCAGGCAATCTTTGCCCATATGCAAACGTCAGGCAATTACGTGTATGGTACTCGAGTAGCTGGAGCGACTGCTACAGAGATGTTTAGTCCCAGTTCACCCACTTCTTGGGTATATTTCTCAGTCGATGGTATCCGAAAGGGTTTCTCGCCTCATCGTGCACCCTCCCATCCCCATTCTCACTCCCCCGAACATGATAAACACATCCTACACGTTAGATCCTACCACTTTGAACCCAACTACCACGTTAAACCCCCACTCCGGTATCTGCTACCCCCCGAAAGGCACCAGATTCAGCCAGCACCAACGGCCTATATGCCTCACCCAATGTCGCCACCGCAATCCACTCCAACGCTCGGGTCAGGGTCCCCGGGCCTCACGACAAGGAGTCAGGAATCAGCACAAGCGACAGCGGTGGTGGAGCTAATGCTGGAGGCCGATGGCTCCCTGAAGGTGTATGAAAAGTTCAAGAAAGCGTTTGATCAACGGCACGGTGTCATGATACAGGCGCGGTTTGGACTGTGGCGTGCTGGTGGTTGCAGAGCTGGTTTGGGGAATGAAATAATACTCGGGCATCATGGTGAATACGGCTATTCTCGTAAAGCCAAGGTTGGCCCTACACATCACTCGCGCGTTACGGAGCGTGGTGGTAATGGCGGTGGTTATAGCAAGCATGTTGGCGAAGGGTCCAGCGAGTAGTCCGATAAAATACATGTTCGCTATGGTGAGTTTTTCCGTCCACTGCTTGTATCCATCCACTCATCTACACTCCTGCGGACTGTCGTGATAACTAACGGTGACGTTTACCTGTGTTAGTGTTGGTTTGCAGTTCCGGCGACGGCATACCTGATCCCGGTTTCAGGGGACAAAAATGTTTGCGCACCTGTACTAAGTTATTAGGGTTAAGGCTATATTCTCGGTGTGTTTGCTCTTACTTGTTTCCTCGTTTCTTACGCTCGAGGGGAAACTGACTGGAAGTAGATTCTCTGGCCCGCGGCCTTCTGTCACTGGCTACACTAATGGCGGGATCTCTGATGCAGAGGGGAAAGAGAAAGATAAAAAGTGTAAGATCAACATGGAGGGTGGATGTGCATTGTTCCCCGCTGGAACCGGTGAGGACTTCCAGGCTAACAAAGGAAAGACCCTCTCAATGAATCCTCACTGCTTCCTAGCCTTCAAGCATCTGCTACTTCCAGCTTGTTTCCTTCTGATGGCATCTATGCTTTCCAGCGACAAACAACGACACCGGATATCAACGACCTCTTTCCCATGCTCGTAGCTTCCACCGGGCGCTCGTACTTTCCAACGATGATAACCCTCTTCCAGCGGCTGTAGGTGATGACCTTCCAACAGCTACGGGTAGGTGCGACAGAGCAATAGCAAGCATACCGAGCAGCCACGGCCTCAAACATTTGCGTGGTGATAGTTGGAAGGTCGGAGGATGGCCCCGTTGCGCTTTACATCTCCTGTATTTGCCATTAGTCAGCTAGGTTGTCCGAAAGGAGAACCTTACTACTCACCGAAGGCCATACTGTGTGATTTCGTTACTTTAGCCGTTGCTGTTTAAAACGATTGAAGCATCCGGCGGACGGATGCTTCGAAGATCAGACGGATGCTTCGAAGATCGGAAGGATGCCGTGAATCGTGGGAGGCATGTCTCTCCTTTGTTAGCATGGGAGTACGCACGGGAGAGGGAGACATGTGTGGAGAATGGATGTGTGTGGCGGTCGATGGGACGATAGAACGGCGGCTGTGCTGTATTTTATACCTCCTGTCCTTTAGACCACAGACGCCTCCCTCCCCATCTCCTCTCCTCACCTACAACCCACCC